>CM031627.1:51264630-51267130 GCA_018398815.1 Conus ventricosus
GAGCGCTGTCTATGTCTATATCCAAGGTTTGCATAGCCAGCAATAGTCGGTTTTGAATATCATAAGTTTCCAATAATTTTATAAATCACCCTCGTATTTTTCATTCCAAATATTTTTTTCTGAAATTATACGGTGATTTGGTTTGGAATTTTCAGTATTCTCGTGAATGTTATCATCCCTCTTCTTTACAACCACTGGGAGATGGTCAGATTCAGTTAGGCTTTCAACATCTAGAGATACAATATTGACGGACGAAAGTAAGTCGTAGGATACAATAAAATAATCGACCGTACTTACTCCAGAAGATCCAATATACGTGCAGCTATCGTCAAAGTCTCTCTGGTCGAGTCCATTTAAAATGATACATTCAAACATGTTACAAAACTCAATTAACTGCTCTCCAAAAGAGTTCTTTTGTTTATCTTGAGACCACCTTGGGAAACTGTTACTATCTGGAAATTCTGTCTCATCAAAGTCATTGTCATCACCATGAAAATTCTAATTTTGGGATGAAGTTCTTGCATTCAAATCTCCAGTTACAAACATAGAAAAGTCACCACATAATTCATGCAAATCAATTACACATTCCTCTAACAATTCCATGCCATATCCGTCCTGTTGAAATTTCCAGTATGGTGAATCATTCGGGGTATATAAGAACATATTAACATATCTTTTTTTTTGTAGAAAACAAGTCCTTCTTTAGCTTCACAGAAACAGTGTTTTGGACTTTCACTTCAATCCGTTCAACATAATCAGCAAAATATTTCTTGATCATAACAATAACACCTCCCGAGTATCTCCCTTGGTGAGAAAATTTTTGAGCTTTGGATGTGAATATAATAAAGTCCTTGAAAAGAGATGATTCAAAGTCAGTAGCTATAAAAGTCTCAGTTAGGCAGACGAAATCATGGGAAATGATAAAATTAATTAAATGGGAGTTGTCCAATTTTTGTAAAAGCCCATTAACATTGTAATTTAGGAATTTAACTTTTGTGTTATCTACACTATTTACAAACGAACTTGTGCTGGGATTTAATAGTTCACCATGTGTTCGATTTGCAGCACCTGTGACACTATGGAGAGAGAGAGAGAGAGAGAGAGAGAGAGAGAGAGAGAGAGAGAGAGAGAGAGAGAGAGACAGACAGACAGACAGACAGACAGACAGACAGACAGACAGGGAGAGAGGGCAGCTGTCAGACTCAATGTCTCTACACAGCAGAGACCTTACTGAGGGCTTTGGCGGAATCATTACTGGTGTGTGACCTGCAGTGTCAGGAACATTTTTTTCCCACACAGAATGCTCGTTCGTTAGGAGCCAGACTGGACAGGGAGGGGGAGGAAAGGGTGGTGGTGGTGGTGGTGGTGGTGGTGGTGATGGTGGTGACGGTGTCCCGTTTGTACTTTTTTTCTTTCTTGAGAAGTGAATACACAGCCAATTACTCGGCGCGCAGGGTGTGATGCTCATGTGTGTGCCTATGTGCACGGTCGTGTTCCCACGCGTTTATACACACACGCCAATGTGCCAACAGACCTGTATGCAGACACAGGCGCGCGCGAGCGCGCGCACGCACGCACGCACGCATGCGCGAACCACACACACACACACACACACACACACACACACACACACACACACACACACACACACACACACACACACACACACACACGAAGAGAGAGAGAGAGAGAGAGAGAGAGAGAGAGAGAGAGAGAGAGAGAGAGACAGACAGAGCCAGAGAGACAGAGAGAGAGAGACAGACAGACAGACAGACAGACAGACAGACAGACAGACAGACAGACAGACAAACACACGGACAGACAGACAGACAGACATATGGAAAAGTTGTCTCCTCATTCTCTGCACACACACAGAGAGAAGAGAGAGAGAGAGAAAAGAGAGAGAGAGAGAGAGAGAGAGAGAGAGAGAGAGAGAGAGAGAGAGAGAGAGAGAGAGATGGAAAAGTTGTCTCCTCATTCTCTGCCTAATAAAAAGCACGTGCTAATTTATTGGCTCAACACGTGCAGTTGCAAAAACTCCTCTGCAAACTCTTTCCACGAGAGCGCAAAGTGTTAATTAAGCATGTCCACATATGGGAGGTTGTATGGTTTTCCCTTAATGTTATTATATTTCAAATCAAAGTCGAAACTTGATTTTCAAATACTACATTGAGTAAGCAAATGCGCGTGTGTGTTTTTTTCCTCTCCATTTAACCGTCAAAGAAGAAGAAGAAGAAGAAGAAGAAGAAGAAGAAGAAGAAGAAGAAGAAAAGGAAGAAGAAGAAGAAGAAGAAGAAGAAGAAGAAGAAAAGAAGAAGAAGAAGAAGAAGAGAAGACGAGATTACCATTCATTTTACGATTGCAAAGGTTTATATTACGTAAAGGTCTGAAATAGTTATCAAGCACAATGTGAAATCATTACCTGTCCGGGGCAAGATTGTATGAGTCCGCTTTACCATAATCACACACACACACACACACACACACACACACACACACA
>CM031627.1:51269630-51272130 GCA_018398815.1 Conus ventricosus
GTAGTTAATGTTTACAAGTGTTAGGGAATATTTATCTCCACTCGTCTGAACTTCACAGCTGTCTGTAAAGATCTTGCCAGAAAGCGAAAAATGTATGATGTATAGTACTGACGCAGTGCGCTCTAAAACCAATTCCTGATAGCAGTTTATGAAACTGGTGAGACGCGTGTTCAACCAGTATTGCAAAACGTATCAGATATATGGGGGTTACACAAAGCTGGTGTTTATTGGAGTCGTATTCGTTTGCCCTTAAAAAGCATATACGTGTGGATCCTCTGATCATCTAGTCCATGGTAAAACAAACAGATTTCCTCTCTCTCTCCCTCCCTCCCTCTGTGTGTGTGTGTGTGCGTGCGTGTGTGTGTGTGTGTGTGTGTGTGTGTGTGTGTGTGTGTGTGTTGTGTGTGTGTGTGTGTGTGTGTGTGTGTGTGTGTGTGTAAAGTGTAGTGTAGTGTGTTACCGCCTCTGCCTCCTAGTCTCTCTCTCTCTCTCTCTCTCTCTCTCTCCCCTCCTTCCCCCCCCCCCCCCCCCCCCTCTCCCCCCGACAACCTTATGCGCCGAGCCATAAGTGGAGCGGACAAAAAACCCGGGGAGAGGGGAAAGGGAAGGGGGGGGGGGGGTGAGAAAAAAGACTCTACATGCCCCGACCGTTTTTGGCGTGTAACACACACACCCACACCGCGCGGCGCGCGCGCACGCACGCAGGGCCCACCCGAACGCATGCACCCACGCCCCGGCACGGACGCACGCACGCACTACGCCACACACACACACACACAACACAGCAAGCACGCACGCACAACAACCACACACAACACACAACAAAACCACACACACACTTTAAATACCACACACACACAACACACACACACACACAACCCCCCACACACACACACACACCACACACCCCACCACACACACACACATCAGGCGGCAAACAATTAGATTGGGAACTGTAATTTTTTATTACTCAGTTTTCTCTGTACATATGGGCATGATTTCATCACTAGTTCGGGGACTCGCATGAAAATGTCCATGAGTTCCGTTTAAAGAAACATTCTTACAAGGGGCTACGCCCTTAACCTAAATTAAAATTCGCTCTCTCTCTCTCTCCCCTCTCTCTATCCCCCCTCTCTCTCCTCTCTCTCCTCTCTCCCCTCTCTCCTCCTGTCCCTCTCTCTCTTTTTCCCTTCCTCTCTCCCCTCTCCCCTTTTCTCTCTCCCCTTCTCCCCTCTCCCCCCTTTTCTCTCTTCCTCCTGTTTTTCTTTTCTGCTCCTTTCCTTCCCTCCCTCTCTATCCCCCCTCTCCCCCTATTTTTTCCCCCCTCTCTCTCTTCCCTCCTCTCTCTTGTTAACCCCCCCTCTCTCCCACTCCCCCTCTCTTACCCTCGTCTGTCTGTCTGTCTCTCACCTTCCGTTCTCCTTTCTTCCCCTCCTCCTCTCTCTCCTCCCTCTTTTCTCCCTCCCTCTCTCTCCCCCCCTCCCTCTTCTCCCCCCCCTCTTCCCCCCTCTCTCCCCCTCCCCTCTCTCTCTCTCCCTCCCTCTCTCCCCCCTCCCTCTGTCTTCCTTTGCTCCCCTCCCTCCCTCTCTCTGCTCTTTCCCCCCCTCTCTCTCTCTCTCCTCTCTCCCTCTCTCCTCCTCTTCCCCCCTTTCTCTCCTCTCTCTCTCTCTCTCCTTTCCCTCTTTTTTGCCGGTACGTGTGTTGTGTGTGTTGTGTGTGTGTGTGTGTGTGTGGTGTTGTGTGTGGTGTGTGTGTTTTGTGTTTTGGGGTTGTGTGTGTCCCTGCGTTCGTCGGGGTCGTCTGTGCGTGTCTGTACGTGCCTTGTCTGATATCTGGTGTGTGTGGGTGTTGTGTGTGTGTGGTGTGGTGTGTTGTGGTGTGTGTGTGTGTGTGGTGTTTGGGTGTTTGTCGTCGGTTTAATGCCCTTTCCACTACAGGATTCAGACTTTTGTATGTGTGTGTGAATAAGTATGAAAGTGTATGTTTTAATACGTTAATGCAGAAAACACACCTCCCCCCCCCCCCCCCCCCCCCCACCCCCCTCCCCTCATCCCTCTTCCTTTTGATCAAAACAAAATTTAGAACTGAGTAAGACAAGATCAAAGATAAAGGCCAATTGAACTCTTAACAAACATTGCAAACTGACTCAAAAACACAAAAACTTTTAAAAAAATTTTGGTAAAGAAAGGGAATTCGATCCATCAGTGTAACCTCAATACCCGAATTTGTAAAGAGTTCCTTGCTTTTGGGGCATTGAATTAGTAAAAACTGATACTTTAAGGTTTCCCACACATACTTTTAAACTTATGAAATATTTTTTTTTAAATGCTTTTCAAAACGAAATCTATGGAAAAAGCTTTCAATCCCCTAGACAAAAGAGACTTTTTTGTACTTTTCCCCCCTTTGAAACCCATCACTAAACTTTAAAGTTGTGATAATATTGGACGTCTGAGTTCATCAGTAATGTTTTACCTTTTTCTCTTGACGTTGAATTTATAAT
>CM031627.1:51294630-51297130 GCA_018398815.1 Conus ventricosus
TGCAATATGGAATATTAGCGTTGATGTCAAATAATGCAGTATGGAATATTAGCGTTGATGTCAAATAATGCAATATGGAATATTAGCGTTGATGTCAAATAATGCAATATGGAATATTAGCGTTGATGTCAAATAATGCAATATGGAATATTAGCGTTGATGTCAAATAATGCAATATGGAATATTACGTTGATGTCGTTTGACAGACATCAGGAAATAAAACAAATCAAATAGATTTAAATAATCTCGTTCTGAAATCACATGCACCCTCAAATCAACCAACCAAACAAACATAAAATTTAAAAAAAGCAAGAAAAAGAAAACCAACACAAATCCAGTCTATTTTAACCGGTATTTCCCTACCCCCTCCGCTCTCCCCCCCCCCCCCCCCCCCCCCCCCCCCCCCCCCCCCTCTCTAAAATAGTAACGATCGCCACCCGAGCATTGAAGAAGGCCGCCCGGTGGTCCTGAAGACAGCCTGATGTTTGGGGGACAGCAGGCAACACACACCGACGCCTACCGTCGGTCGACCAAGATCCTGAAACTGAACCAACGTTCAAGACCAACTCCACCAAACTGAACCAACTTTCAAGAAGATAATGACTAAAATTGAGCCAATGTTCAAGAGGAACGCGAGCTCGGGGAGACAAATGCGACGACCCCCATTGAAACTACCCACTACTGCCAGGCGACAACTGTTGCCACAAATATGCACTTTTGTCTGCATGAACCTTGTCCTTAAGGGCCTCAGGCCAATAGGACGTTAATCTCACCATCAAAGCAAAAACCCCCTCTCGCTCTCCCCCCCCCCCCCCCCCCCCCCCCCTCATCCTAAAATAGTAACGATCACTGATTGTTGGAAAAATTCGCCGGCATTACTCTCACACCACTTGTGCGGAGCAATCGTAGTGGTCCCCCTTCACTTGGTTAACAACAACAACAACAACACAGAACAAATGAATGACGTCATACCACCTATGATGTCATTAGCACGCAAACACCACCCCCTACCCACCACCACCACCATCCCCACCACCACCTCCTCTGCCCAACCTCTCTCCCCTACCTCAGTATTACGTAAGCCTCACGCCATGCTCGTGCGATCTACAATTGATTACTTCATTAATTAGCCCGTGAACCGAGCGTGAGTTGAGCTGTGTGGAGGGAGCATAGCGTACGTAGGCGCCCAGATACTGAGAATTTGAGGAATAGGCAAGAAGGCGCGTGTCAGTAGGGGGGAGATGGGGGGGGGGGGGGGGGGGGGGGGGGGGGGGGGGGTGGGGGGGGGGGGGGGGGGGGGGGGGGGGGGGGGGGGGGGGGGGGGGGGGGGGGGGGGAGAGAGAGAGAGCGGGGAGGGGAGTAGAGAGGGGGAGAGAAAGGGGGAGACGAGAGAGAGAGAGAGAGAGAGAGAGAAGAGAGAGAGAGAAGAGAGAGAGAGAGAGAGAGGAAGAGAGAGAGAGAGAGAGAGAGAGAGAGAGAGAGAGAGGAGAACACTGATGTTTGCTGTTTGTACGATATAACTGGCAGGAAGGTTTCGTACTATCTCTTCAGATTTTCTTATTCAACGACTTCAAAGTGATAAAAACAATTAAAAACAAAAGTCCTAATTCGGACCCCAGAAAAGTTTCACCGGTTTTATCATATAGTGACGACAACGACGACGATGATGATGATGATGACGATGGTGTTTTCAGAAATAAACAACACAGCAACAAGAGCAAAATGAAGGTAGGACTACAAATAAAAGAAACACATACACAAGCAAACAAAATAACAAACGAACGGACAAACAAACAAACGAGCAACAAACAAGCAACAACCAAACAAACAAGAAATAAAAACCCTAACGAACGAACAAACACATCATTAAACCCTAACGAACGAACAAACACATCATTAAACCCTAACGAACGAACAAACACATCATTAAACCCTAACGAACGAACAAACACATCATTAAACCCTAACGAACGAACAAACACATCATTAAACCCTAACGAACGAACAAACACATCATTAAACCCTAACGAACGAACAAACACATCATTAAACCCTAACGAACGAACAAACACATCATTAAACCCTAACGAACGAACAAACACATCATTAAACCCTAACGAACGAACAAACACATCATTATGAATACTTATATAGCGCCTATTCTCGACTACAGACCAAGCTCTAAGCGCTTTACAATCCACACTCGTTTACACAACGGGCTGCCTACCTGGGTAGTGCCGATTGAAGAGCTGCCAGCTGGCGCTTCATTCAGTCGTTTTCCGTGTCACCCAGTCAATATCGATCACTCAGTTTCCTTACTTCCTTCATTCTTTTCATTTCTCACGCAGGGTGCATGCTATGTGTAACGTGTCATCCATACCAACGGCCAAACTGGCCTTCTCTTCCGAAAGTTGGTGATAGGATTTGACGTGTGTGCAAGATGTTATGCGTGCGTTCACTCACAGAACCTCGGTTTACAGTCTCATTCAAAGGACTGTTT
>CM031627.1:51322130-51324630 GCA_018398815.1 Conus ventricosus
ATGGCCAGAATGCAAAACCAACGCAGAAATTCAGATGCAGGTAGAAGACCTTTGCAAAAGAGATACTGTAAATACACTGACGGTTCTGTCACCAAAGGTAAGTCAGGCTGGGGATACACAGTGAAGCAAAATGGCCGAGCTATCCAGGAAGACAATGGTGCGCACAGTTTAACAACTTCAAGTCTAACAATGGAGGTAGAAGCAGTGACACAAGCACTCCACTGGCTCTCATCCATAAGACAGTTTCAAACTCAACAAGCCATGATACTGACTGACTCCATGAACCTACTTCAGAAAGTGAAAAATGAAATGGGAAGCCCTGCTTGGAATGAACTAATGCGCAGCCTTCCATTGGAGAGACTCATATGGATGTACTGCCCTGGACACGCTGGAGTTAAAGGAAACGAGAGACCAGACACACTGGCTGGTAAGGCAACGCTAAGAACTGGATTACAGCTTGGCCGATCTGATGTGATAAGAAATCTGAAGAATCACTTAAGCAAACAAGAGCAAAGCCACTATACCATAGACCATCTTTCAGACCTGAACATCACGAGAGGAAGTGGCCGCACATCCAAACTTTAGGGAGGAGCAAGAAACATCACCAACCAAACAAACACTGGAATAATTTCAAGGCCAACATGCAAAGACTCATAGAGATTGGGGCAAACTCATACTGGGCCTTTCCGATGGCAGACACAAACGATCGAATACATGTCAACTGAGATAAGATTTTGAATCTCTCAGGGCCCCCAGCGCATCCTGTAGACGTGTGTGTGCTGGTGTGTGTTCATCAGTGGGGTGATGTCATCGTGTTAATTAGAGAATCCACGGACGTGAGTGTGCAAGCGTCGGTGTGTGAGTGTGTTTGAGCGTGTGTGTGTGTGTGTGTGTGTTTGTGTGTGTGTGTGTGTGTGTGTGTGTGTGTGTGTGTGTGTATGTGTGTGTGTGTGTGTGTGTGTGTGTGTGTGTGTGAGGGATAGGAGTTGTTGATCTTATTGTTATGTGTGTGTGTGTGTGTGTGTGTGTGTGTGTGTGTGTGTGTTGTGTGTGTGTGTGTGTGTGTGTGTGTGTGGCGCGCGCGCGCGCGCGCGCGCGCGCGCGCGCGTGGGTGTGTGTGAGGGGTAGGAGTTGTTGATCTTATTGTTTTGTGTGTGTGTGTGTGTGTGTGTGTGTGTGTGTGTGTGTGTGTGTGTGTGTGTGTGTGTGTGTGTGTGTGTGCGCGCGCGCGTGTGTGTGCGCGCGCACGCACGCGTGCGCTTGCACGTATATGTTGTATTTGATGATCTTGTTCTTGTTCTTGACCCTAAGTCATCTTTTGAACATTCACGCACGCAGTCACTACACACACACACCCACACACACACAGACATATGTGCGCATGCACATGCACACACACGCGCTCGCACACACACACACACACACACACACACCACACACACACACACACACACACACACACACACACACACACACACACACACACGTGCGCGCGTACGTCCGCTCGCTCCTACGCACACACATGCGTGCATGTGCACGTCCACCTCCACACGCTTGCGCACATACACGCATACACATGAACGCACAAATGCATGCGCATACGCACATACGTACACGCCAATATACAAAAGACACACACACATATCTGTACCTATATAATGCAGTACGTATGTGCTCTCTTATCTCTCTCTCTCTCTCTCTCTCTCTCTCTCTCTCTCTCTCTATTCGCTACCTCTCTCTCTCTCCGCCCCCTCTCTCTCTCTCTCTCCTCCCCGCCACCCCCCCCCCTCTCTCTCTCTCTCTCTCTCTTCAGCTCAAAGACACTCAACCACCTTTCGTGCCTCTAGTTTTGCATGTCCACCCCTCCCCCTTCCCCTACTCCCCAGCCCCCCCCCCCCCCCCCCCCCCGTTCTCCCCCCCTTCCCCCCCCTCCCGTCGCCATTTCCCTTCCCACCTATCCTTCTTCCACCCACAGCCTCCTCCCCCTCCCCCCCCCCCTCCTCCTCCCCCCCCTCCTCAACCCCCCCCCCCCCGTCCCCCCCCCCCCCCCCCCCGTCGCCATTTCCCTTCCCACCTATCCTTCTTCCACCCACAGCCTCCTCCCCCCCCCCCCCCCCCCCCCCCGTCGCCATTTCCCTTCCCACCTATCCTTCTTCCACCCACAGCCTCCTCCCCCTCCCCCCCCCCCCCCCCCCCCGTCGCCATTTCCCTTCCCACCTATCCTTCTTCCACCCACAGCCTCCTCCCCCTCCCCCCCCCCCCCCCCCGTCGCCATTTCCCTTCCCACCTATCCTTCTTCCACCCACAGCCCTCCCCCTCCCCCCCCCCCCCCAACCCCCCCCCCCCCCCCCCCCTGTACCTCTTTCCGCCACCTTCCAAAGTAAAGCACCATCTTCTGAAAGTGACAGCAGCTCACAGTTCCGACTAACTCCACCCACCCCCACCCCCACCCCATCCTCCCCTCCCCTCCCCTCCCCTCCCTCTCTCCCTTTAACCTCTT
>CM031627.1:51337130-51340437 GCA_018398815.1 Conus ventricosus
CAGCAGCATCTCCTGAATTTGTCACACACACAAAAGAAATGAAGTGCGTGATATATGTCCCTATCTCATAACACTGTGAAATACATGACACATGTCCCTAAGTCATAACACTGTGAAATATATGACTGTAATGAGTCGGCCGAATGTTCTCGAGCATTTAGGCAAATTAAGGGTAGTTGCTGTTGTTGAGAGCACGTTCCTTAGGTCTTCAAGTGTGCGAATTCAGGCATCACCAGGGGGGATACCCCGAGTCGTATACTGAAGGAGGGAGAGTGCTGGGAAGTGTTTTGCATGTCCGAGGGATAGTGACAAGGAGTTGGCGACCTGCCAGTCCTGGGTAGAGAAGAGTGTCCACTTTGAGCACTGGCTATTCACTGGGCTCTCCCGTGGGCCTGAAAGGAAGGCGATCGTGTCAGGTGACCGTCACGGGTAGGTGACCGTCAGCCTGCCGGCAGAGTACAGCGACCATTCAGTCGTCCCTGTTCTGAGGAAGGAATGGAAGGCTGCGGCCTATCGAGTGGTTTGCGCCTTGTTGTCTATAGAGGTAGTAAATACTTGAAGCATCAGTCATGGCTGGTAGAGAGGTCCAGGCTGTTAGTTCAATGGGTAGCTTGGGGGAATCGAACATGAGTTTGAATAGGAGGTTATGCATTAACCACTGGGTACCCAAGTCTTTGTTGGCGCTAGCAGCTGTGGTGTGTGTGTATGTGTAGGTGACTAGTGATTCCATTGGTGGAATAAAAATAACTTGGGATTTATTGGTACAAATCGTGTGATGTGTGTGTGCCAGTGATTCCATTGGTTGAGCCAGTTAAACTCGGGTTCTCTCTTTCTTTGAGAACGAATATAAGGTGCTTGGAAAACCAGGAAGTGTGTGACTCACTTAAGGGAAAGTGAACTCGCCCGTCTTGCTGAGGGCTCAAGAAAATACAGCGTGAAGCAGAGGTTAGCTGTCGCCTCGTTGTCTCCTGGGTGGGGACGTATGACAGTGGAGGTTGCTGTAGCCTCGGAGCCGACGACGAGAAGAATTGTCTCCCGTGTGGGGACGGTCGACAGCAAGACGTGACAGCCTGTTGGAGCCTAGACAGGGAGCTGCCAGACAACGGTGGGGTGTTTGCAGCCAGAGAAGACCTGTGGGAGAGGCCGACAGGAGCCCTTTCCGTGGAGAGGGCGAAGTGCAGTGGAGTCCGGGAGACTCAGTGCGAGGGTGCAACTCAAGCTACGTTGCCAGTGTCCCCCAACTGGGATTCGGCCATCGGGAGGACACAACAGTGTGGCAGCTTCAGCTCGAGGTCGCACAGTGTGATGAGAGAAACTGGTCAACCAAGGAATGCTGGCAAGTTATGGACGCTTTATTGCTCTTAAGTTTATAAGTGTGCAAACGGAATAGCGGAATATTGTCTTTCCTGGTTAATGAAGAGTAATTGAAGGAAAGGGGATGCGATTTATGAGATTGTCTGTATGAGTTTACATTGTTGTATGATACAGATAGTTGTGTTGTGTAGTGACGGGTGGGGCTCGGATCAAGTTAAATAAAGTTGATTATTTTCTATGAAATGTTATTGGTTTCCCGTCACCTTTGTGCGGGCCCGATGTGAGTGACAGAGTGCGTGTGCCTATGCGAGAGCGCATTTTGGTTGTTGAAAGCGTAAATACTTCTGTCTATAACCCCCTGCATCCCTGAATATGAAAATCATATTTTTAATAACGAGGGGGAGCGTCGGAGACCCGTCACAATGACACATGTCCCTAACTCATAACACTGTGAAATACATGACACATGTCCCTAAGTCATAACACTGCGAAATACATAACACATGACCCTAACTCATAACGCTGTGAAATATATGACACATGTCCCTAACTCATAACACTGGTGAAATACATGACACATGTCCCTAACTCATAACGCGTGAAATATATGACACATGTCCCTAACTCATAACACTGTGAAATACATGACACATGTCCCTAACTCATAACGCTGTGAAATACATGACACATGTCCCTAACTCATAACACTGTGAAATACATGACACATGTCCCCTGACTCTTAACACTGTGAAATACATGACACATGTCCCTAACTCATAACGCTGTGAAATATATGACACGTCCCTAACTCATAACACTGTGAAATATATGACACATCCCAAACTCAAAACGCTGTGAAATATATGACACGTCCCTAACTCATAACACTGTGAAATATATGACACATGTCCCTCACTCATAACACTGTGAAATACATGACACATGTCCCTAACTCATAATGCTGTGAAATACATGACACATGTCCCTAACTCATAATGCTGTGAAGTATATGACACATGTCCCTAACTCATAACACTGTGAAATATATGACACGTCCCTAACTCATAACACTGTGAAATACATGACACATGTCCCTAACTCATAACACTGTGAAATACATGACACATGTCCCTAACTCATAACAAAGTGAAATACATGACACATGTCCCTAACTCATAACACTGTGAAATATATGACACATGTCCTTAACTCATAATGCTGTGAAATACATGACACGTGTCCCTAACTTATAACACTGTGAAATACATGACACATGTCCCTAACTCATAACACTGTGAAATACATGACACGTGTCCCTAACTCATAACGCTGTGACATACACGACACATGTCCCTGACTCATAATGCTGTGAAATACATGACACATGTCCCTAACTCATAACACTGTGAAATACATGACACATGTCCCTAACTTATAACACTGTGAAATGCATGACACATGTCCCTAGCTCATAACACTGTGAAATACATGACACGTGTCCCTTAAATTGATGAGAGCCAAATACATGGCACATGTCTCCTTTTTTCAAAGTAGTAAAATGTAGGACATAAGTCCCCTCAACTTCCAGCACTCAGAAACATGACATAGCATAATATGTCCCCTGAATTGACAAAGCATTGAAGTACGTGACGTATCTCTCTTACATCTTGACATGGTGAAATGGACAAGCATTATTATGCCCCCTGAACTCACAAGGCATGGAAGTACGTGACCTATCGTGACACACGTGACACACGCACACAAACAGAGAGAGAGAGAGAGAGAGAGAGAGAGAGAGAGAGAGAGAGAGAGAGAGAGAGAGAGAGAGAGAAGAAGAGAAAGAGAGAAAGACAGAGAGAGAGAAGAGAAGAGAGAGAGAGAGAGAGAGAGAGAGATTGTTGATGATTGATTGATGATGATTGATTGCTCTTAATACACAGAATGAAAATTAGGCAAAGCTCGGAGTGGCTATATATTTGGACGATGCAAGATT
>CM031627.1:51340537-51348037 GCA_018398815.1 Conus ventricosus
CAAATGGTTACGCTGGTCTCGTAGAGGAGTTACGGTCCTGCCAGTGATCTACCGTCTGACGGATGCTCTGTAGAGGGAGCTACCGGTCCTGCCAGTGATCTACCGTCTGACGGATGCTCTGTAGAGGGAGTTAGCGGTCCTGCCAGTGATCTACCGTCTGACGGACGCTCTGTGAGGGAGCTACCGGTCCTGCCAGTGATCTACCGTCTGACGGACGCTCTGTAGAGGGAGCTACCGGTCCTGCCAGTGATCTACCGTCTGACGGACGCTCTGTAGAGGGAGCTACCGGTCCTGCCAGTGATCTACCGTCTGACGGACGCTCTGTAGAGGGAGCTACCGGTCCTGCCAGTGATCTACCGTCTGACGGCGACCGTCCTGCATGATTAGTTGACGGAGTTAAGGTAGCGGTCCTGCCAGTGATCTACCGTCTGACGGACGCTCTGCAGAGGGAGCTAGCGTTCCTGCCAGTGCAGGTGGAGTGTTTGATCTCTGTCTGAACGGCTGAGGACCAGGCCACTCTGACCCACTTCCGATCGCCACATGGCTTCGCTTCCCCGTGGCGCAGTTGACCATCGGCGAAAGCCAGCGTCCAGCGCGGACACCTGTCACTTCCTGGTCTGCCGCTAGTCGCCACACACAGATTGGACACGACCGGACTGAACGCTGTGGGTTTTGTTGGGGGAACAGGAAGACAGAGACAAACAGACAGACAGCCAGCCAGTCAGACGGACAGACAGTCAGACACACAGACAGACAGACAGACACACAGACACACAGACAGACAGGCAGACAGACAGACAGACAGACAGCACTAGCAGTTGACCTAAGTTCTCCTCAAGCTTTGAAAGTTGTCGGTCCAACCACCAGCTGGTTGCCTAATTTGCTGTGGTCTGAATGTCGTCAAGTCTGAGTCAGGCTCTGTCTGTGGTCTGAATGTCGTCAAGTCTGAATCAGGCTCTGTCTGTGGTCTGAATGTCGTCAAGTCTGAATCAGGCTCTATCTGTGGTCTGAATGTCGTCAAGTCTGAATCAGGCTCTGTCTGTGGTCTGAATGTCGTCAAGTCTGAATCAGGTTCTGCCTGTGGTCTGAATGTCGTCAAGTCTGAATCAGGTTCTGCCTGTGGGTGCATGCTCCCTGTGGAGACACAGCGCCGGGCTCTCTCTCTCTCTCTCTCTCTCTCTCTCTCTCTCTCTCTGTGTATATATTGCAACACCTAGCTGCTCTGTAAGTTGCTGGAATGGTGCGGTACTTATCCTTGGAATTCATTAGTTTTTTGTAATTCAGTCCCTTGTGGATTCATTCCAGGAACTGGCCCTCAGCACTTGTCTTAAGAGGTTATCTTTTTATATTTTCTACTTTTCACAAGAAAATGTAGCTTGTTTTGCTCTTTCATGATTTTCTTTTGCTTCTTAGGTGGCACCTTTGGTTGGTTTTTTGAAAACTCAACAAACATACTACGGTATTGCACACCAGCTTTTTCTGGGATAGCATTCTTCTTAAAACCGAAAAGGCAGAGGAGTCCAATTATCACTTTCCGCGGTCACTGAGGAGAAACGATCAGGTTTCGAAATATCGGTATCTGACCAGGAATTATATGTTAGTGGGTTTTCTTCCCATTGGAGATCGTCTCCCCCTTGGAGACTATAAGCTTTCTAAAGGCTCATTTTGAGAAGCATTTATTTTATTTTCACCCATACAAGCACATAGGCTACTGTTAGATAGGCAAAATAATCTGCCACTGCAGATATGAATGCTTATCTCCCCCTATTTCTTCAATCTAAGACATAAGAGCAAGCTTTGTTTATAATTGAATTATATATATCCATCTATATATATATATATATATATATATATATATCAGTATGGTTAAAAAGCCTAAAACAATTCTACAAGTGCTCAACCCCTTGGGGAGCAACATTAGTTAAGACAAGTATTAAGAGGAATATTAAAATTATCTACAAATTTGTTTCTAGCGCTTGGCTATCGTCAGGATGGAGTTTGGGTTGCCCGCCGCCGATGTTATAGCGTGTGGGGACCGGTTGCAGCTGTTTTTACGTGCGTGTTGGTTGCACGTGTTTGTTTGTTTGTTTGTTTTTTGGTTTTCAGGTTGTTGTACGGGGTGTGTTCGCTAACAACGATTTCCATTTGTGCCTGCAGTTATTTACTATTTCTGTTTTAGTATTAAGAGTTGCTAAGTGAGGTTTACATAGTATTAGCCATTTTTCAGTTAGGCATAGGTTGCATCTTTTTGAAATATTGCTGCATGGTGATGCCCTTTTTTATGATTTTCCAGGATGTTATAGTTTATTTTTGCGCCTTTAAGTTTCCAAATGTATTTGCTCAATTCAGTTTGGTTTTTGTATTTTTCTTTGTTGAATGACTGTTTCTGGTTTGCATATCTGGTTTTGATGCAACCTATGCCTAACTGAAAAATGGCTAATACTATGTAAACCTCTGTGTGTGTGTGTGTGTGTGTGTGTGTGTGTTTCTTTAAATTTACCGACATATTCGTTCATCTTGAAGCCCTGCGCATTGCTCCCTCACTATGTGGCATTGTTCCCTGACTATGTGGCATTGTTCCCTCACTATGTGGCATTGCTCCCACACTATGTGGCATTGTTCCCTCACTATGTGGCATTGTTCCCTCACTATGTGGCATTGTTCCCTCACTATGTGGCATTGCTCCCTCACTATGTGGCATTGCTCCCTCACTATGTGGCATTGCTCCCTCATTATGTGGCATTGTTCCCTCACTATGTGGCATTTTTCCCTCACTATTTGGTATTGCTCCCTCACTATGTGGCATTGCTCCCTCACTATTTGGTATTGCTCCCTCACTATGTGGCATTTTTCCCTCACTATTTGGTATTGCTCCCTCACTATGTGGCATTTTTTCCCTCACTATTTGGTATTGCTCCCTCACTATGTGGCATTTTTCCCTCACTATTTAGCATTGCTCCCTCACTGTGTGGCATTGCTCCCTCACTATGTGGTATTGCTCCCTCACTATGTGGCATTGTTCCCTCACTATTTAGTATTGTTCCCTCACTGTGTGGCATTTGTTCCCTCACTATGTGGCATTGTTCCCTCACTATGTGGCATTTGTTCCCTCACTATTTGGCATTTGTTCCCTCACTATTTGGCATTGCTCCCTCAGTATTTGGCAGACTGAGCGATGTGACCTATATGGAATAAATACGAACGCAGTGATCTTTTTTTCATGAAAGCAAGACCCAAACTCCAACCTACCAAGTTCACAAGGAGGACACCGGGGCCGCCGAAGGAGATGGTGACATAGTTCATGGGTGGTGACTATCTTTCGGCTGTATGGTGACATAGTTCATGGGTGGTGACTATCTTTCGGCTGTATGGTGATATAGTTCATGGGTGGTGACTATCTTTCTGCTGTATGGTGACATAGTTCATGGGTGGTGACTCTCTTTCTGCTGTTTGCAGCAAATACACGCACACGTTTATTTTGTGATTTATCTTCCGTTTGTTTGTTGTTTTTGCCGGCGGGGTGGGGGTGGGGGGTGGGGGTGGGGGGAAGGGGATGCATGCGGGTGAGTGGGGGCAGGATGGGGAAAGGG
Organism: Conus ventricosus; assembly: GCA_018398815.1. NCBI lineage: Eukaryota > Metazoa > Mollusca > Gastropoda > Neogastropoda > Conidae > Conus > Conus ventricosus. The sequence goes on from CM031627.1 coordinate 51,344,128, forward strand.
GAGGGAGGGGGGAGGGGTTAGATTGTTTATGATTCATCCGAAACTCGCCGGCATACCGATTGAGAGAGATGTACCTCCACCCGCCACAGCCGACAGAGATGCATTCCGCAATGAAAACGCCGTTTAACCCCTTTCAACCCAATTTCCCCGGTACAGATGAAATACGAACACTTTCCACTTATCGCTTTCCTCACATACGCACACTGCAGTGCCAGGCGGCAGGATAAAAAAAGGTCAACACAAAATGCCAGACAGATAGTTAACGGGACTCTTTTCTTTTTTCTGGCATTCTGACACAGTTCACGCCGAAACTAAACGCTCCACACCCCTGTGCAGCAGAACAGTCCCTGAGAGTGGAGGTACTGTAACGTCTGGTTGTCTATACAGAACAAGCCCTGAGAGTGGAGGTACTGTAACTGGTTGTCTGGTTGTCTATACAGAACAGGCCCTGAGAGTGGAGGTACTGTAACTGGTTGTCTGATTGTCTATACAGAACAAACTCTGAGAGGGGAGGTGCTGTAACGGATTGTCTGGTTGTCTATACAGAACAAGCCCTGAGAGGAGAGGCAGTGTAACTGGTTGTCTGGTTGTCTGGTTGTCTGAACAGAACAAGCTCTGAGAGGAGAGGCACTGTAACTGGTTGTCTGGTTGTCTGGTTGTTTATACAGAACAGGCCCTGAGAGGAGAGGTACTGTAACGGGTTGTCTGGTTGTCTGAACAGAATCAGCTGAATGCATCGTCCAGACGGTTGGTCGTAATGTCATCAGTGACAGGGCACATAGTGTCATCAGTGACAGGGCACATAGTGTCATCAGTGACAGGGCACATAGTGTCAGCAGTGACAGGGCACATAGTGTCAGCAGCGACAGGGCACATAGTGTCAGCAGCGACAGGGCACATAGTGTCATCAGTGACAGGGCACATAGTGTCATCAGTGACAGGGCACATAGTGTCAGCAGCGACAGGGCACATAGTGTCAGCAGCGACAGGGCACATAGTGTCAGCAGCGACAGGGCACATAGTGTCAGCAGCGACAGGGCACATAGTGTCATCAGTGACAGGGCACATAGTGTCAGCAGCGACAGGGCACAGAGTGTCAGCAGTGACAGGGCACATAGTGTCAACAGTGACAGGGCACAGAGTGTCAACAGCGGCAGGGCACAGAGTGTCAACAGCGACAGGGCACATAGTGTCAACAGCGACAGGGCACATAGTGTCAGCAGCGACAGGGCACATAGTGTCAGCAGTGACAGGGCACATAGTGTCAGCAGCGACAGGGCACATAGTGTCAGCAGCGACAGGGCACATAGTGTCAGCAGTGACAGGGCACATAGTGTCAGCAGTGACAGGGCACATAGTGTCAACAGCGACAGGGCACATAGTGTCAGCAGGGCACATAGTGTCAACAGTGACAGGGCACAGAGTGTCAGCAGCGACAGGGCACATAGTGTCAGCATAGTGTCAGCAGCGACAGGGCACATAGTGTCAGCATAGTGTCAGCAGCGACAGGGCACATAGTGGCAGCAGCGACAGGGCACATAGTGTCAACAGGGCACACAGTGTCAACAGCGACAGGGCACAGTCTTAGCACAGTGGTGGACTGGAGCCGCCCGTGCCCGTGGCGCCGAGACCTCAAGGTTGACCGCTGAAGATGCTGCGAGGCAGTGGACGGTACGTACAACACGCCAGGCCAGCCAGCGGCTGGAGAAAATCCGGCTGTGAAGCCCCCTCCCTCCACCTCCCACCCCCACCCCCCTCCTTGCTGTCAGCAGCACCGCATCCTCACAGCTGTCTTACCTACAGCATTGTGTATTCATTTATCGGCACTTATGTTGGTCAATCACAGACACTGTGTTTTGTAATGAATGCACTGAGAACAGAATACGCCGCTAGGACAGGGTCTTTTAGAAGAAATTACGATTTCTGTCATGATACACAGTACTGCACCCCTCCCCACCTGATGTATGAAGACATGTCAAAGTACGGTCTGCTTTATGTGCGTTCAGGGAGAATTGGGTCAGTGCCTCTGTCCGCACTATCCCTGAGGTCAGAAAGAGAGAGAGAGAGATAGAGAGAGAGGGGGGGGGGGATAGAGAGAAATAGAGAGAGAGCTCGCATGCTGAATGATACAGCATCTCCCAGTGTGTGGGAATGTTGCTGCAGGCGCGGGCAAGCTGGAACTGGTGTGACGGACAACACGTGCCATAGGCGCGACTGCGGGAGAACAATGCGAGTGCTGCATCCGTTAATGGAGAGCGCATCGCTGTCAGCTTATGGTCAGCTGTCAGCCTAAGGGGCCACACACAACCCTTCACACAACGGCAGGAGCGACTGAAATCAGCTGTCAGCCTAAGGGGCCACACACGACCCGTCACCACAACAGACAGGGGCGACTGGAATCAGCTGTCAGCCTAAGGGGCCACACACAACCGTTCACCACAACGACAGGATCGACTGAAATCAACTGCGGCTGGATGTGGTCCACATGGAACAACGCCTAACTAGGTCAGATGGACATTTCCCAGGGGACAGCAGGTGCTGCAGAGGCAGGATGTTCTGACACCCTGAACTAGGTCAGATGGACATTTCCCAGGGGACAGCAGGTAGAAGCAGGAGGTTCAGACGCCCTGAACTAGGTCCAGTGGACATTTCCCAGGGGACAGCAGGTGCTGCAGAGGCAGGAGGTTCAGACGCCCTGAACTAGGTCAGATGGATATTTCCCAGGGGACAGCAGGTGCTGCAGGGGTAGGAGGTTCAGACACCCTGAACTAGGTCAGATGGATATTTCCCAGGGGACAGCAGGTGCTGCAGGGGTAGGAGGTTCAGACACCCTGAACTAGGTCAGATGGATATTTCCCAGGGGACAGCAGGTGCTGCAGGGGTAGGAGGTTCAGACACCCTGAACTAGGTCACATGGACATTTCCCAGGGACAGCAGGTGCTGCAGGGGTAGGAGGTTCAGACACCCTGCTATGGCCGACATGGACACGAGGCGCTCCATCAGCCAGGAGTTGTGGGTTCAACTCCCACGCCAACGCCAAAGAAACAAACAGAAGTGACGGCAGCCTGGACTCTGGCAGTGATGAGCTGGATGTGGGGGCCTCCTTGGAGAGTAATGTGACGGCAGCATGGACTCATGAGTGATGAGCTGGATGTGGGGGCCTCCTTGGAGAGTACTGTGACGGCAGCATGGACTCTGGGAGTGATGAGCTGGATGTGGGGCCTCCTTGGAGAGTAAGGGGTGAACAAAAATCAAAACAACAACAGGTTGCATGAAGGGGACTCCTCCTCTGAGGACCTTCTGCCTGGTCCTTCTTCAACCTTCTTCCTTCGAGCTTCGCGCGCGCAAGGACGATCACGGAGCGCGCAGGTCCTGCGTCCTGGTTTCGATCGCCATGGTGATTGCGGCCTGAAATGCCACACATGTCCCTGGAGAATGAGACAGAACTTGAGGGTTTTTTTTTTTGTGTGGTTGGTTTTCTTTAGTGCCCCCTCCCTCCCCTAACTCCCACCTCTCCCCCTCCTCTCCTCTCGCACTCACTCCCCTCACCCCTCTGTCTTCCCCCTTCACTAAAAAAAAAAAAAAAAAAAAAAAAAAAAAAAAAAAAAAAAACCAGCGAAGTTCACACGGACGAAATCTTTAGCCGTTGTCACACGGAGTTCCGCTATGGAGAGACATTCCTTTCAGCAGTTTGTCAGTGACGATGGCTTCAGTGCAGAATGTGTTGTTCCCCCCCCCCCCCCCCCCCCCCCCCCCCCCCCCCCGAAACAGTGAGAGGTTGTTTTTCTTTCTTTCTTTCCTTCTTTTTCTTTTTCTTTTTCTTCTTACTCAAGGCCAACTCCAAACCACCCAGTTGGAACTGAGGAATTTCTTTAGAACGAATTGGGCCACGTTCTCACGTGGCAAAACT
>CM031627.1:51358037-51375537 GCA_018398815.1 Conus ventricosus
AGTCCATTGCTCTGGACAGAGGGTGGGCACCTGATGACAGTCCATTGCTCTGGACAGAGGGTGGGCACCTAATGACAGTCCATTGCTCTGGACAGAGGGTGGGCACCTAATGACAGTCCATTGCTCTGGACAGAGGGTGGGCACCTAATGACAGTCCATTGCTCTGGACAGAGGGTGGGCACCTAATGACAGTCCATTGCTCTGGACAGAGGGTGGGCACCTAATGACAGTCCATTGCTCTGGACAGAGGGTGGGCACCTAATGACAGTCCATTGCTCTGGACAGAGGGTGGGCACCTAATGACAGTCCATTGCTCTGGACAGAGGGTGGGCACCTAATGACAGTCCATTGCTCTGGACAGAGGGTGGGCACCTAATGACAGTCCATTGCTCTGGACAGAGGGTGGGCACCTAATGACAGTCCATTGCTCTGGACAGAGGGTGGGCACCTAATGACAGTCCATTGCTCTGGACAGAGGGTGGGCACCTAATGACAGTCCATTGCTCTGGACAGAGGGTGGGCACCTAATGACAGTCCATTGCTCTGGACAGAGGGTGGGCACCTAATGACAGTCCATTGCTCTGGACAGAGGGTGGGCACCTAATGACAGTCCATTGCTCTGGACAGAGGGTGGGCACCTAATGACAGTCCATTGCTCTGGACAGAGGGTGGGCACCTAATGACAGTCCATTGCTCTGGACAGAGGGTGGGCACCTAATGACAGTCCATTGCTCTGGACAGAGGGTGGGCACCTAATGACAGTCCATTGCTCTGGACAGAGGGTGGGCACCTAATGACAGTCCATTGCTCTGGCGCCACGATGGCTCTTCGCAGAGTTAACAAGAGAGGGGGGGGGGGGGGGGTAGGGGAGGGTAGTAGGAGAGGGGAGGGGAAGGGACTAAGGGTGGAGAAGGGAGGGGGGAGAAAAGGATTCTGCATTCTCCGTCCTGTCACTATGAGCACACCGCCAAACTCCCGGAACGAACGAACAAACGGCCACACAGGAGCTTGCGCGATTCGGCCCTTGAAACTTTCTAACAGACCAAAGACACAAAAGGGGGAGTGGGCGGGTGGGGAGGGGGGGGGTGAGGGGGGAGTCAAGCTGGGGGGGGGGAGTGATATGAAAGAAATGGTTGAGCTTTAATCCTGAATGTCTTTGCTTAAACAGGCGAGCTCTTGTTGAGCTGCTGACTTGAGTTGATCATACCAGTTTTGTTGTTTTTGACAGGTGAGCTTTTTGTTGTTGTTGTTGTTTTTTTTGTTAAACATGTTTTTTAACTGTTTACATTTTTACAGTGAAGAAAAACAAAATAGAACCAAAAACTACCCCTCCCAGAAACAACAACAACAACAACAAACACTTTATATTTCTTCTCACTTATCTACGTACATTCACCCGTCCCCCCCCCCACACCCCACCCCCCACCCCCGATCCACTCTTACTCCCCTCCCCTCCCACCCCCCTCCTCCAATCTAGCTGTTGACAAAGTGTTGAACAAACTGCTTTAATACATGTATCAATCCTTTTGCATGGATGCAATGTAGTATTCAATAAGGTGCCATTCACTAAAACATGCGTATTACAATCATGCCAAAGAATATGCACGTCCGGGGAGTATATAGCATATGTAAACAGACAAGTAAACATACAAGTAGACAAGAGGGAGGGAGAGACAAGACGAAACATGATGTCAAGAGGGAGGGAGAGACAAGACGAAACATGATGTCAAGAGGGAGGGAGAGACAAGACGAAACATGATGACAAGAGGGAGGGAGAGACAAGACGAAACATGATGACAAGAGGGAGGGAGAGACAAGACGAAACATGATGTCAAGAGGGAGGGAGAGACAGACCCCACAAATAATGTCCCACAGGATGGTGGTGCGCTTTGAGCTTTGCTGAGCAGGATCACTGTGTTGAGTCGATGAGCTTTGTTGAGCAGGATCACTGTGTTGAGTCGATGAGCTTTGTTGAGCAGGATCACTGTGTTGAGTCGATGAGCTTTGTTGAGCGGGAGCACTGTGTTGAGTCGATGAGCTTTGTTGAGCAGGAGAGCTATTCTGTGCAGGTGCGCTTTGCTGGGTATGACAGCTTTTTTTTTTTTTTGCTTTTTTTTTTTGGTGGGGGGGGGGGGGGGGGGGGGGGGGGGTTGCATTCCAGTTTGGTTGAACACGAGCTTTGCTCAGCCGGTGAGTTTTGTTTGGATGAGATATTTGGTGAAAAGATGACCTTTTTTGCAGAATAGGTCACATTCGTCAGGCAAATGAGCTGTTCTGAGCAGCAGAGTTTTTGTTGAGTACATGAGCTCTGTTTCGTGGGCAAGTCTTGTTGGACAGGTGAGCAGTATTGAAAAAGGGGGAGCTTTGTAGAGCGAGCGAGTTTTGTTGGGGGAAAAAAAGGCTGTTGAGTTCTGTTGGGAGATTTGCTGAGCTAGTAAGCTTTGCTGAGCGAGCAAATTTTACTGAGCAAACGAGTTTCGTTTTGCTAGCGAGTTTGGTGTGGCACTGGGAAGCTTTGTTGAGAAGGCGAGCTCTGTTAAACAGATCAGCTTTGTTGAGAAGGCGAGCTCTGTTAAACAGATCAGCTTTGTTGAGAAGGCGAGCTCTGTTAAACAGATCAGCTTTGTTGAGAAGGCGAGCTCTGTTAAACAGATCAGCTTTGTTGAGAAGGCGAGCTCTGTTAAACAGATCAGCTTTGTTGAGAAGGCGAGCTCTGTTAAACAGATCAGCTTTGTTGAGAAGGCGAGCTCTATTAAACAGATCAGCTTTGTTGAGAAGGCGAGCTTTGTTAAACAGATCAGCTTTGTTGAGCAAACGAGCTTTTTGTTTAGCAGCTCAACGAAGATTCTCCTTTAAAACAACAACAACAACAACAACAACAACAAAACTACAGCAATTTCTTTTTCTCTTTTTTTTTTTTTTTTTTTGCTTGTTTGTCGTGTCTGGGAAAGCCCTGCAGGTCGAAACGCCCCGCGCCTACTTTGCAGTTTGTTGCATTCACTTGGTGGTATTCCACTTCGGCCCTCTCACTTTGTAGTCGCCGTCTACTGTCAACCCGCTTTGACGTCATTGTTCTTCAGGACTTAATGGGTTAACGTTCCACACCACAGCTGCTCGATACCGACAAGACCTTCACCTGTGTGACTTGCATCGACAGCGAAAGCGGTCAGACGTTTGGTGAGACAGTCAGACCACTGGCATCTTTGCGCCGGATCTATACAGCGTAAGGGCGCATCTCCTGGTTGGTGGACTGGCGATCCCTCAAGCTTTGCATTCAGGGGCTGCGCTGGATAATACGGAAGATGGTGCCGCCAACCAACATAGCCTCAGAGATGGAAAACTTCGGAGTCCAAACCCGCACTGTCTGGTGTACGTTACCCCTTTTCAGGGTAACCAGACAACCACGAGCACTGTCTGGTGTACGTTACCCCTTTTCAGGGTAACCAGACAACCACGAGCACTGTCTGGGGTACGTTACCCCTTTCCAGGGTAACCAGACAACCACGAGCAGCTCTGAAGTCGGAATCCGTTGGCTGAGGTTAGCGGGCAGACCTTCTGCAGAGTCACACAAGCGCAGGAGAAAACCACACTCTACGCATCTCACCCATTGCGGTCATGCCGACTGATATTCCACGGTATGGTGCTCGTACCACGTGGTTCTCCAGGCGGTGACAGCGCCGGGCCTCCAGCCTCAAAGGGGCCCAGCCACAGCGACTGGAGGAGACAAGACGTGGCCCAGTCCGGCTGAGGTCCAGGAGAAGCCGTGGGCACCGGCGAGGCCTCTACACGCAGACCGTGGGCTTCGCCTTGCTGACCGGATTGAGGATCTCGCATGGCCGGGAACGTGAACGGAAGACAGAAAGATTGACCACTGGTAGCAACAGCTGGGCTTTTACCCACTGTTTGGTCCGATTGTTGGCATGCTTGTTTGGGTGCTTGATGTGTACTGAGGTGTGCTTTTCCCATTTGTGTCACCGGTCATCACATTATTTTCCGAGTTCCGTTTATCGTAGCTGACAAAAATATCTCTTTGGTAGCTGACAGAGATGTCTCTTTGGTAGCTGACAGAGATGTCTCTTTGGTAGCTGACAGAGATGTCTCTTTGGTAGCTGACAGAGATGTCTCTTTGGTAGCTGACAGATATATCTCTTTGGTAGCTGACAGAGATGTTTCTATGGTAGCTGACAGAGATGTCTCTTTGGTAGCTGACAGATGTTTCTTTGGTAGCTGACAGATATGTTTCTTTGGTAGCTGACAGAGATGTCTCTTTGGTAGCTGACAGAGATGTTTCTTTGGTAGCTGACAGAGATGTTTCTTTGGTAGCTGACAGAGATGTTTCTTTGGTAGCTGACAGAGATGTTTCTTTGGCGAGGTCCACCTGCACCTTGTGGGTTACCACCTGCAGTCTGTCGTCATTCGTTGGGTCTCGTCCTTGAGTTGATGCCGTACCCTACGCTGCCTCATGCTGCATGGTTTATACCCAATGCTGTCTGATGCTGCACGGTTTATACCCAATGCTGTCTGATGCTGCACGGTTTATACCCAATGCTGTCTGATGCTGCATGGTTTTATACCCAATGGTGTCTGATGCTGCATGGTTTATACTCAATGCTGTCTCATGCTGCACGGTTTATACTCAATGCTGTCTCATGCTGCACGGTTTATACCCATGCTGTCTGATGCTGCATGGTTTATACCTATGCGCAGCAAGTAGCCGCTTTGAATATGATTCAAAAAAGAAAATTCAGGCTGAAGCTAGTTCACATAGGACTGTCAGTGAGTGTTCTGTCTGTCTGTCTGTCTGTCTGTCTGTCTTTGTCTGTCTGTCTGTCTGTCTTTGTCTGTCTGTCTCTGTCCATCGTCTGTCTGTCTGGCTGTCTCTCTCTTCTCTCTCTCTCTCTCTCTCTCTCTCTCTCTCTCTCTCTCTCTCTCTCTCTCTCTCTCTTCTCTCTCGCTCTCCCCCGCCTCTCTCTCTCTCTCTCTCTGACTTAATGTTACAGCTCTCTGCTTGAAGAGAACCCTTCAGGTCGAAACGCGTCGTGTCTGTGTTTTAAATTTCTTCGTTCCTTTGTTTCGCGACTCGTTATAATTCTATTTTTGCTTTCATGGCGATTTTCCAAGAATGAAATCCTGGTAATTCTTGTAAATGTAATTCTTGTCATTCTTGCATTGTTGTACTTCTTGAATTTCTTGTGATTTTTGTGATTCTTGTGATTCTTGTACTCCTTGTATTTCTTGTGATTCTTTTGATTCTTGTCATTTTTGTGATTCTTGTGATTCTTGTCATTCTTGTCATTCTAGTCATTCTTGTCATTCTTGCATTCTTGTCATTCTTGCATTATTGTACTTCTTGTATTTTTTGTGTGTGATTCTTGTCATTCTTGTCGTACTTGTCAATCTAGTCATTCTGGCACTTCTCGCGATTCTTGTCAGTGACCGTTACGTCCCGTGCGTTACGCACAGTGGGTGGCAGCCCACGGCTGTCTTCTAGAAAACCTTTCCTTTGCCCGGTCCCCACTTGCCGTGGCTTCTGTCGTTGCCACTGCTATGATGCTGGGGTCAGTTTCCTTCGCTCTTATTTCCCCGTTGCCTTTCGGTGCGTTCTGAGGTGATGTGGAGGTGCTTCCCTCCCTCCCTGTGGTTCTGAGGTGATGTGGAGGTGCTTCCCCTCCCTCCCTGTGGTTCTGAGGTGATGTGGAGGTGTTTCCCCTCCCTCCCTGTGGGCTCTGGTTCTCCAGCTGATGCCGTGCTGGAGAGTGTTCACGCCGCTACAAGCTTGATGTCTACTTCTGCGCACATAGAACGTGTACCGCCCTGGACTCGGTATTCTGGATCGTCTCCCTTTGGGTCGTTACAGGGTCGTCTCCCTTTGGGTAGTTACAGAATAGTCTCCCTTCGGGTGGCTACCGGATCGTCTCCCTGTCAGGAGCTACAGGATGGTCTCCCTTTGGGTGGCTACAGAATCGTCTCCCTTTGGGTGGCTACAGAATCGTCTCCCTTTGGGTAGTTACAGAATCGTCTCCCTTTGGGTAGTTACAGGATCGTCTCCCTTTGAGAAGCTAATATGATCATCTCCCTTTGGGGAGATACAGAACGGTTTCCATTTGGGTAGCTACAGAATCGTCTCCCTTTGAGTAGCTACAGGATCGGTCTCCCTTTGGGTAGTTACCAGGATCATCTCCCTTTGAGTAGCTAAAAGGATCGTCTCCCTTTTGGGGGTCGCCACGAAAGGGCTGAGGCCCAGGACTCCGAGGAGGTGAGTGAGGCTGATGACTTATCGCATAACGAGTTTAATTGTGGCCTTGGACCTGCTCCCTTGGGTCAACCTTTCAAAGAACAGTCCATTTGTGAGAAGCAGAGACAAGACCTGCTCCCTTGGGTCAACCTTTCAAAGAACAGTCCATTTGTGAGAAGGCAGAGACAAGACCTGCTCCCTTGGGTCAACCTTTCAAAGAACAGTCCATTTGTGAGAAGCAGAGACGAGAGAACAAGCTATGACGTAAGATTGTCCGTAAATCCGCTGCTATACTTTGGCTGGCAGCGATGGGCGGGGGGTGGGGTGGACGAAGGAAGGGGGGGGGGGGGGGCGGGGAAAAAGAGAGGCAGAGTATGGCGTACTAACAGTACATGTATTTTTCCCAAGGAAAAAAAAAAACCGGGAAAATAGAGACAGACAGGAAGAGAGACGGAGAGGGGGAGAGAGAGAAGGGGGTGGTGTCATATTCTAAAGTAAATCTTAGTTGACAGACAGAGGGAGGGAGAGAGAGAGAGAGGGGGGGTAGAGAGGGGTGTATTTTCCTATTTTAACTAGACTTCAGTTCAGTGAGAGAGAGACAATGACAATGACAATGAATACAGTTTAATGTCATCAGCAAAACCTGCTATTTGACATGGGGAACACTGCTTGAACAAAATTAAGAAAAATCAAAATTAAAGAGAACCAGAAAGCAAATAGAAATTTGTAAACACCATAAATAGCAAGCGACCAGCAGGCCTAGTCAATCAGTTGAGAGGACAATAGGACTTAACAGGAAAGAACATTAATTCGACTTACGTATTGAGAAGCTTCCTTTTTCGAAGAATATTTGCTTCTTCGATAAATTTAGCAATAGGTTTTAAGTTGTTTTCACTATCACTCTGTAACAGAGTGACTAAGTCACGTTCTTCTGCTAATACTGATTTAAAGACATCGCATTTTCCCCGTACCTTTTCATACACCTCACACTGAAAGAAAAGTGAAATTCATCTTCTATATTATTTTCTTTTTTTTTTACAAATTGGACAGATACAATTATGTTCATTATTAATTTATACCATCTTTCTCTAGCATATAGACCAAGGGTCCTTGTTCGAAAGCGTGCTAATGAATCCCTATGGCATTTTCGCGTTACAACCGATAAATACTTTTCTGACTGTAAGTCACTATTAAAGCGCAAGAACCAAGAGAGAGAGAAGAGAGAGAGAGAGAGGAGAGAGAGAGAGAGAGAGGGAGAGAGAGAAGAGAGAGAGAGAGGAGAGGAGAGAGATTTTCCTGTTTTAGCTAAACTTTAATTCAGTGGCAGAGAAAGAGAGACAGAGAGAGAAAGAGAGACAGAGAGAGAAAGGAGGGAACGAACGAACGAACGAACGAAATGCCATTTATAGAGAGAAAGGAATAAACAACAGTCACTGGGGTTTGTTGTTATTGTACAACAGTCACTGGGGTTTGTTGTTATTGTACAACAGTCACTGGGGTTTGTTGTTATTGTACAACAGTCACTGGGGTTTGTTGTTATTGTACAACAGTCACTGGGGTTTGTTGTTATTGTACAACAGTCACTGGGGTTTGTTGTTATTGTACAGCAGTCACTGGGGTTTGTTGTTATTGTACAACAGTCACTGGGGTTTGTTGTTATTGTACAACAGTCACTGGGGTTTGTTGTTATTGTACAGCAGTCACTGGGGTTTGTTGTTATTGTACAGCAGTCACTGGGGTTTGTTGTTATTGTACAGCAGTCACTGGGTTTGTTGTTATTGTACAGCAGTCACTGGGTTTGTTGTTATTGTACAGCAGTCACTGGGGTTTGTTGTTATTGTACAGCAGTCACTGGGGTTTGTTGTTATTGTACAGCAGTCACTGGGGTTTGTTGTTATTGTACAGCAGTCACTGGGGTTTGTTGTTATTGTACAGCAGTCACTGGGGTTTGTGTTATTGTACAGCAGTCACTGGGGTTTGTTGTTATTGTACAGCAGTCACTGGGGTTTGTTGTTATATGTACAGCAGTCACTGGGGTTTGTTGTTATTGTACAACAGTCACTGGGTTTTTTTGTTATTGTACAGCAGTCACTGGGGTTTGTTGTTATTGTACAACAGTCACTGGGGTTTGTTGTTATTGTACAGCAGTCACTGGGTTTGTTGTTATTGTACAACAGTCACTGGGGTTTGTTGTTATTGTACAGCAGTCACTGGGTTTGTTGTTATTGTACAACAGTCACTGGGGTTTGTTGTTATTGTACAACAGTCACTGGGGTTTGTTGTTATTGTACAACAGTCACTGGGGTTTGTTGTTATTGTACAGCAGTCACTGGGTTTGTTGTTATTGTACACAGTCACTGGGGTTTGTTGTTATGTACAACAGTCACTGGGGGTTTTGTTGTTATAGTACAGCAGTCACTGGGGTTTTGTTGTTATAGTACAGCAGTCACTGGGGTTTGTTGTTATAGTACAGCAGTCACTGGGGTTTGTTGTTATAGTACAGCAGTCACTGGGGTTTGTTGTTATAGTACAGCAGTCACTGGGGTTTGTTGTTATAGTACAGCAGTCACTGGGGTTTGTTGTTATAGTACAGCAGTCACTGGGGTTTGTTGTTATAGTACAGCAGTCACTGGGGTTTGTTGTTATAGTACAGCAGTCACGGGGTTTGTTGTTATAGTACAGCATCACTGGGGTTTTGTTGTTATAGTACAGCAGTCACTGGGGTTTGTTGTTATAGTACAGCAGTCACTGGGGTTTGTTGTTATAGTACAGCAGTCACTGGGGTTTGTTGTTATAGTACAGCAGTCACTGGGGTTTGTTGTTTATAGTACAGCAGTCACATGGGGTTTGTTGTTATAGTACAGCAGTCACTGGGGTTTGTTGTTTATAGTACAGCAGTCACTGGGTTTGTTTGTTATAGTACAGCAGTCACTGGGGTTTGTTGTTATAGTACAGCAGTCACTGGGGTTTGTTGTTATAGTACAGCAGTCACTGGGGTTGTTGTTATAGTACAGCAGTCACTGGGTTTGTTTGTTATAGTACAGCAGTCACTGGGTTTGTTGTTATAGTACAGCAGTCACTGGGTTGTTGTTATAGTACAGCAGTCACTGGGGTTTGTTGTTATAGTACAGCAGTCACTGGGGTTTGTTGTTTATAGTACAGCATCACTGGGGTTTGTTGTTATAGTACAAGCAGTCACTGGGGTTTGTTGTTATAGTACAGCAGTCACTGGGGTTTGTTGTTATAGTACAGCAGTCACTGGGGTTTGTTGTTATTGTACAGCAGTCACTGGGGTTTGTTGTTATAGTGCAGCAGTCACTGGGGTTTGTTGTTATAGTACAGCAGTCACTGGGTTTGTTGTTATAGTACAGCAGTCACTGGGGTTTGTTGTTATAGTACAGCAGTCACTGGGTTTGTTGTTATAGTACAGCAGTCACTGGGGTTTGTTGTTATAGTACAGCAGTCACTGGGGTTTGTTGTTATAGTACAGCAGTCACTGGGGTTTGTTGTTATAGTACAGCAGTCACTGGGGTTTGTTGTTATTGTACAGCAGTCACTGGGGTTTGTTGTTATAGTACAGCAGTCACTGGGGTTTGTTGTTATAGTACAGCAGTCACTGGGTTTGTTGTTATAGTACAGCAGTCACTGGGGTTTGTTGTTATAGTACAGCAGTCACTGGGGTTTGTTGTTATTGTACAGCAGTCACTGGGGTTTGTTGTTATAGTACAGCAGTCACTGGGGTTTGTTGTTATAGTACAGCAGTCACTGGGGTTTGTTGTTATTGTACAGCAGTCACTGGGTTTGTTGTTATAGTACAGCAGTCACTGGGGTTTGTTGTTATAGTACAGCAGTCACTGGGTTTGTTGTTATAGTACAGCATCACTGGGGTTTGTTGTTATAGTACAGCAGTCACTGGGTTTGTTGTTATAGTACAGCAGTCACTGGGGTTTGTTGTTATTGTACAGCAGTCACTGGGGTTTGTTGTTATAGTACAGCAGTCACTGGGGTTTGTTGTTATAGTACAGCAGTCACTGGGGTTTGTTGTTATAGTACAGCATCACTGGGGTTTGTTGTTATTGTACAGCAGTCACGGGGGTTTGTTGTTATAGTACAGCAGTCACTGGGGTTTGTTGTTATAGTACAGCAGTCACTGGGGTTTGTTGTTATAGTACAGCAGTCACTGGGTTTGTTGTTATTGTACAGCAGTCACTGGGGTTTGTTGTTATAGTACAGCAGTCACTGGGTTTGTTGTTATAGTACAGCAGTCACTGGGGTTTGTTGTTATAGTACAGCAGTCACTGGGGTTTGTTGTTATAGTACAGCAGTCACTGGGGTTGTTGTTATAGTACAGCAGTCACTGGGGTTGTTGTTATTGTACAGCAGTCACTGGGGTTTGTTGTTATAGTACAGCAGTCACTGGGGTTTGTTGTTATAGTACAGCAGTCACTGGGTTTGTTGTTATTGTACAGCAGTCACTGGGGTTTGTTGTTATAGTACAGCATCACTGGGGTTTGTTGTTATAGTACAGCAGTCACTGGGTTTGTTGTTATAGTACAGCAGTCACTGGGGTTTGTTGTTATAGTACAGCAGTCACTGGGTTTGTTGTTATAGTACAGCAGTCACTGGGGTTTGTGTTATTGTACAGCAGTCACTGGGTTTGTTGTTATTGTACAGCAGTCACTGGGGTTTGTTGTTATAGTACAGCAGTCACTGGGTTTGTTGTTATTGTACAGCAGTCACTGGGTTTGTTGTTTATTGTACAGCAGTCACTGGGTTTGTTGTTATTGTACAGCAGTCACTGGGGTTTGTTGTTATAGTACAGCAGTCACTGGGGTTTGTTGTTATAGTACAGCAGTCACTGGGGTTTGTTGTTATTGTACAGCAGTCACTGGGGTTTGTTGTTATAGTACAGCAGTCACTGGGGTTTGTTGTTATAGTACAGCAGTCACTGGGTTTGTTGTTATAGTACAGCAGTCACTGGGGTTTGTTGTTATAGTACAGCAGTCACTGGGGTTTGTTGTTATAGTACAGCAGTCACTGGGGTTTGTTGTTATAGTACAGCAGTCACTGGGGTTTGTTGTTATTGTACAGCAGTCACTGGGTTTGTTGTTATAGTACAGCAGTCACTGGGGTTTGTTGTTATAGTACAGCAGTCACTGGGGTTTGTTGTTATAGTACAGCAGTCACTGGGGTTTGTTGTTATTGTACAGCAGTCACTGGGGTTTGTTGTTATTGTACAGCAGTCACTGGGGTTTGTTGTTATTGTACAGCAGTCACTGGGTTTGTTGTTATTGTACAACAGTCACTGGGTTTGTTGTTATTGTACAGCAGTCACTGGGGTTTGTTGTTATTGTACAGCAGTCACTGGGGTTTGTTGTTATTGTACAGCAGTCACTGGGGGTTGTTGTTATAGTACAGCAGTCACTGGGGTTTGTTGTTATAGTACAGCAGTCACTGGGGTTTGTTGTTATTGTACAGCAGTCACTGGGGTTTGTTGTTATAGTACAGCAGTCACTGGGGTTTGTTGTTATAGTACAGCAGTCACTGGGTTTGTTGTTATAGTACAGCAGTCACTGGGTTTGTTGTT
Organism: Conus ventricosus; assembly: GCA_018398815.1. Classification (NCBI taxonomy): domain Eukaryota; kingdom Metazoa; phylum Mollusca; class Gastropoda; order Neogastropoda; family Conidae; genus Conus; species Conus ventricosus. The sequence goes on from CM031627.1 coordinate 51,369,860, forward strand.
ATTGTACAGCAGTCACTGGGTTTGTTGTTATTGTACAGCAGTCACTGGGGTTTGTTGTTATTGTACAGCAGTCACTGGGTTTGTTGTTATTGTACAACAGTCACTGGGGTTGTTGTTATAGTACAACAGTCACTGGGGTTTGTTGTTATTGTACAGCAGTCACTGGGGGTTGTTGTTATTGTACAACAGTCACTGGGTTTGTTGTTATTGTACAACAGTCACTGGGGGTTGTTGTTATTGTACAACAGTCACTGGGGTTTGTTGTTATTGTACAGCAGTCACTGGGGGTTGTTGTTATTGTACAACAGTCACTGGGGTTTTGTTGTTATAGTACAGCAGTCACTGGGGTTTGTTGTTATTGTACAGCAGTCACTGGGGTTTGTTGTTATAGTTGCTGCTGCTTGTTTGTTGTTCGTTTTGTTGTTGTTGTTGTTGTTGTTGTTGTTGTTGTTGTTGTTTAATTTTTTTGTAGTTTTTTTTTTCACATCCAGCCTCAAACAAAGGAACGATATCTGAATATATTAAAGGAACCATCACATGGAGCTGTTTGTCACACATATACAACGATGACTACATAACAATTGAGAGAGAGAGAGAGAGAGAGAGAGAGAGAGAGAGAGAGAGAGAGAGAGAGAGAGAGAATTTATGAACATAATAGATTAGTAACTCGTTTTTTTACGTCCAGTCCTCGCCCTGAGTAGAGACAAAACATGCAGTAAAATGAAATAATGTATTTAAAGAAAAAGAAACAAAACAAAAAAATGGTCATTAATCATATTGGAACATCAAATGAAAAGGAGAGAGAGAGAGAGAGAGAGAGAGAGAGAGAGAGAGAGAGAGAGACAGACAGACAGACAGACAGACAGACAGACAGACAGAGACTCCGACACTTTTGACACTTTGATATTTTATTGTCATTACCAAAGAGGTCTTTTGACAAGGGGGAGGGGGTAACAGAACAATAACATTTCCCTCTTCCTTTCCTGCAAACAAATAGAACACATTCATTCCAAGTGTGCACCAAATCAAAGGTTAACAAATCCAATCAATTCGCGACATTTCCTTATGTCCTCACGCACAGAAGTAATGCAGTAAGGTTTTTAAACAAATCGCAAGACTGACTCGACCATCCACTCAATCAATGATGACATTATATCTTACTGATCTCTTCCACATGCGATGAACGATATTATTCATTCATATATCATGCATTTTCTTAAATTTCCCTATCCTTCAACTGTCTAATTTCCAATGCTTCCGCGATGAATTCCGCAACTGATTTAATTACAAGTTCATCATCTGATGATAACACGACAGCGACATTTTTGTCTTTTCGCTATATCTAAGTGGAAAAATGAACAATTTGCCCGCTTATGATGAAGAGAGAGAGGAGAGAGAGAGAGAGAGAGAGGAAGAGAGAGAGAGAGGAGAGAGAGAGAAGAGAGAAAGAGAGAGAGAGAGACAGAGAGAGAAGAGAAGAGAGTGAGAGAGAGAGAGAGAGAGAGAAGAGAGAGAGAGAGAGAGAGAGGAGAGAGTGAGAGCAGGAGGAAGAGCGAGAGCGAGAGACACAGAGAGAAAGAGAGAGAGCGAGAGCAAATGACAGAGATAGAGAGTTTGTATGTTTGTGTGAGTGTGTGTGTGTGTGTGTGTGTGTGTGTGTGTGTGTGTGTGTGTGTGTGTGTGTGTGTGTATGTGTGTGTGTGTGTGTGTGTGTGTATGTGTGTGTGTGTGTATGTGTGGTGTGTGTGTGTGTGTGTGTGTGTGTGAGAGAGAGAGAGAGAGAGAGAGAGAGAGAGAGAGAGAGAGAGAGAGAGAGAGAGAGAGAGAGAGAGAGAGAGAGAGAAACTCGAAACTCGAAACTCGAAATCTTTAATGAGGGTGAATAGATAAGCTGGAAGCTTTTTTACACTATGCCCTCAAAATAAAAAAACAATAAAGAACAATTACATCAATTTGACAAAATTAAACACATCAATAAGAAAAACTTTGTTTTTTTAAAAAATATATATAGAAAATAGTAAGCAGTCCCTTTTAACGTATTTCACACCACACACACACACCACACACACACACACACACACACACACACACAACTGGACATACGTAAGCATCACATAGGTATACATAAACATTTTGTACGTCAATCATGTCATGTTACTTATAGCCCAGCCGACTGCGAAGGCCATCTCCGGGCCGAGAGAGAGAGAGAGAGAGAGAGAGAGAGAGAGAGAGAGTGCGTGTCCCCTGTTTTAACTCAACTTCAGTTCAGTTCGCTCGCTGCTCTTGTCATCACGGAGTTCCCTACAATAGCTGGAAACTTTCGGTTCACACAAATGCACCTCAACAATAGTGTTCGTCTCTCTGATGAAAATGGCGAGTCTACCTTGGCCACACAGAACATACAAATCATCATCGTCTTCATCATCATCGTCATCGTCATCGTCATCATTGTCATCGTCATCATCATCATCATTATCATTTATCATTACCATCATCATTGTCATCATCATCATCGTCTTCATCATCATCATCATCATCATCGTCGTCGTCGTCGTCGTCGTTATCATCATCATCATCGTCCTTGTCATCATCATCATCATCATCATCATCATCATCATCATCGTTGTTGTCGTCATCATCATCATCATCATCATCATCATCATCATCATCATCATCATCTCATCATCGTTGTCGTCGTCGTCGTCATCATCATCATCATCATCATCGTTGCGGTCACAATGGAGTTGCTGAGGGCGGGGATGGGAGGGTGGGGATGAGGCGGGTGAGCTTACCTTTCACTTCTGATCTGGAGACCGTCGAGTCTTCCTTGAAGGTGAGTAGCTCTCACAACACCTCCCCTTTCGCAGCCCTGGGCGGCTCCGTCGACGTGGTGACAGCGCTGATCGAGAACTGGAAGCACGGAAGCAAGTGATCTCCACTATGACACAGCTCAACACTAGTATCTGCGGTCACACAACTTGCAGCTGGGAACACTCCAATACACACACACACAAACACATACACTGAGCACAGTTCAACGTGAACTGATCTCACACGGACTGGAACACCACCCACACCGCTAAATACTCCCCGAAACCCACACCGGGCATCACACACAAACTTCAGCAAAGAAACACCGGAGGTGGTGGTGATGGTGGGGGTGGTGGGGGTGGGTGAAAAGAAAGGACCTCAAGAAGCACAAACTCGCCGCACACTCCACTGCCGGCGGAAGAGGTTTAAAAGACCAAACTCTGGCGGCTTCTTCCTTTCACCAAAGCAGGGCGACTGGGGGCTCCTCAAATGCTTCTTTTCACCCGGCTCACACACACACGCACACACACACGCACACACAGCCTTCACGGCACTAATCTTGGACGGGGTTGGGTTTGGCGGCGAGGTGGCGCGTGGTGGTAGTGGTGGTGATGGTAGTGCTGGTGGTGGTGGTGGTGTTTTGGTCGTCGGGTGAATGGGCGGAAAGAGAAAGAGAGAGAGAGAGAGAAAGCCAGCGTGCGCGACGTTTTGAGTCCGACTGTCTCTCGCTCTCTCTCTCTCTCTGTCTCTCTCTCTCTCTCTCTTTTCTTCGGCTTGTGGCAGTGTGGTGTGGGTTTTCTCTCTCTCTCTCTCTCTCTCTCTCTCTCTCTCTCTCTCTCTCTTCTCTCTCTCTCTCTCTCTCTCTCTCTCTCTCTCTCTCTCTCTCTCTGTGTGTGTGTGTGTGTGTGTGCGTCGAGAGCGGAGTGGGAATCTATCCACGAGGCTGGCGTGGCTACCCGTCTTTTCACTGGGGAGGTTTTGCTTTGGGTGGGTTGGTGTGTGTGTGTGTGTGTGTGTGGTGTGTGTGTGTGTGTGTGTTTCTCTCTCTCTCTGTGTGTGTGTGTGTGTGTGTGTGTGTGTGTGTGTGTGTGTGTGTGTGTGTGTGTGTTTTGTGTGCGTGCGTGCGTGTGTGTGTGTGTGTGTGTGAGGAGAGAGAGAGAGAGAGAGAGAGAGAGAGAGAGAGAGAGAGAGAGAGAGAGAGAGAGAGAGAGAGAGAACCAAACTATTCATGAAAATACTCTTCGTCATTAACACTTGCAATAAAAGCGATACTAAAAAGAAATGAAAAGAAGTAATATTAATGTTACATGGTTGCAAGTCATAGAGAACGCCTCTTACAACAACAGTAGTAGTAGTAGTAGTAGTAGTAGTAGTAGTAGTAGTAGTAGTAGTAGTAGTAGTAGTAGTACCTTTCACACACACACACACACACACACACACACACACACACACACACACACACAACACACACAGAGAGAGAGAGAGAGAGAGAGAGAGAGAGAGAGAGAGAGAGAGAGAGAGAAGAGAGAGATTCGTACGCGCACGAATACACTTTTATGAATGCACACACACACACACACACACACACACACACACACACACACACACACACACGCGCGCGCGCGCGCGCGCCCTCTTCACCCGTCTCCCCCCCCCCCCCCCCCCCCCCCCCCCCCCCCCCCCCCCCCCCCCGCTACCCCTCTAACACCATTCTAGCCTGAGTCTTCATTCTCCATTGACTGCGAAACAGTTAAACAGAATGTGCTGAGGAACAGGGGTATTCATTATTTTTTTTCAGAGAAATGGAGAACTCCCTGAAAGAAAGGGAGGAGAACTCCATGAAAGAAAGGGAGGAGAACTCCATGAAAGAAAGGGAGAAGAACTCCCTGAAAGAAAGGGGGGAGAACTCCCTGAAAGAAAGGGAGGAGAACTCCCTGAAAGAAAGGGAGGAGAACTCCATGAAAGAAAGGGGGGAGAACTCCATGAAAGAAAGGGGAGAGAACTCCATGAAAGAAAGGGGGAGAACTCCCTGAAAGAAAGAGAGGAGAACTCCCTGAAAGAAAGGGAGGAGAACTCCCTGAAAGAAAGGGAGGAGAACTCCATGAAAGAAAGGGGGGAGAATTCCATGAAAGAAAGGGGGAGCACCCCCTGAAAGAAAGGGAAGAGAACTCCATGAAAGAAAGGGGGGAGAATTCCATGTAAGAAAGGGAGAACTCCCTGAAAGAAAGGGAGGAGAGCTCCATGTAAGAAAGGGAGAACTCCTGAAAGAAAGGGAGGAGAACTCCATGAAAGAAAGGGGGGAGAACTCCATGAAAGAAAGGGAGGATCAGTCCCTGAAGAAAGGGAGGAGAACTCCATGAAAGAAAGGGAGGAGAACTCCATGAAAGAAAGGGAGGAGAACTCCATGAAAGAAAGGGAGGAGAACTCCATGAAAGAAAGGGAGGAGAACTCCATGAAAGAAAGAGAGGATCAGTCCATGAAAGAAAGGGAGGAGAACTCCATGAAAGAAAGGGAGGAGAACTCCCTGAAAGAAAGGGAGGAGAACTCCATGAAAGAAAGAGAGGAACTCCTGAAAGAAAGGGAGGAGAACTCCATGAAAAAAGGGAGAAAGAGAAAGGAGAACTCCATGAAAGAAAGGAGGAGAACTCCATGAAAGAAAGGGAGGAGAACTCCATGAAAGAAAGGGAGGAGAACTCCATGAAAGAGAGAGACTCCTGAAAGGGAGGAGAACTCCCTGAAAGAAAGGGAGAAACTCCATGAAAGAAAGGAGGGAAAAAGGAACTCCATGTAAGAAAGGGAGGAGAACTCCAGTAAGAAAGGGAGAACCATGAAGAAGGGGAGGAGAACTCCATGAAAGAACGGGAGGA
>CM031627.1:51383037-51385537 GCA_018398815.1 Conus ventricosus
GACTACATGGCAGGGCTGTACTCTACGCTTCCTTTCATAATATAACCCGGCGTCAACCAGGCCCGAGAGATACAGGCACTTGCAGTGTTGGTCGGGAAATTTGAGCAACACTCTCAGAAACGCATCCATTAAGTGGATGAAACTCGACTGTGTGGTCCCAGTCTTCCCAACTGAGGCCGCAGCAAACTCAACTTGGGTAGGGGCCGTCGGGGCAGAAAAACCCACATGACTCTGATGGGATTCGAACCCACGACCTCCTAGCCGGGAGTCCGCGACGCTAACCACTTCGCCACGGCGGCTGGTAGTCACTAAACTTTCTGTAGTGGATCGGCCTTTCTGGAAACCAGCTTGATTGATTGTATGATGTCATATTTTTTCCCAGTAATGTACAAGTCTGTTCAAAACAATTCTTTCTGAAAGTTTACATACATGTAAAGTTAATGCAATTGGTCTATAATTCTTAGGATCCTTTGTACATTTTCCTTGCTTCTGAATTGGAACAACGATCGACTGTTTGCATATTTTTGACATAACACCATTGCGTGCGTGCGTGTGGGGCATCCGTGTGTCTTTTTTTCGTTTGTCTACCTGCTTCATTTCCTGCCTTTTATTCTCTCTGTGTCTGTCTGTCTGTCTGTTTGTTTCTCTCTGTCTCTGTCTCTCCTCTCTCTCTCTCCTCTCTCTCTCTCTCTCTCTCCTCTCTCTCTCTCTGTCTCTCTCTCTGCCTCTGTCTCTGTCTCTCTCTCTCTCTCTCTGTCTCTCTCCCCTCTCTGCCTCTGTCTGTCTGTCTGTCTGTCTGTCTGTCTGTCTGTCTGTCTGTCCTCTCTCTCTCTCTCTCCTCTCTCTCTCTTCTCTCTCTCTCTCTCTCTCTCTCTGCGTCCCCCTCATGATTTATATTGACTGTTTTTTCCCCTGTTTTAAGTCTCTGTTTCTTTTTCCATTGTTTCCGGATTTTTTTTATGGGGGGTTGAGGGGATGTGGGTTGAGGGTATGTGGGGTTGAGGTATGTGGGGTTGAGGGTATGTGGGTTGAGGGTATGTGGGGTTGAGGGGATGTGGGGTTGGGGTGGGGGGAGAGCTTTCATATTTCTTTTCCAACATTTTACCACGGGAAAGAAGCCGGATGCAGCTCCGTGTATTCAACAGCTGTCATATTTTTGTCCCATGTATTACCAGGGGAAAGAAGCCAAATACAGCTGTGTGTATTTCAACACCATTCATCTTTCTTTCCCGACATTTTACCAGGGAAAAGCCAAATAAAAGCTGTGTGCATTTCAACAGATTTCATATTTTCCCCAATATATTTACCAGGGGAAAGAAGCTGGGTACAGCTCAGTGTTTTTCAACAGCTTTCATCTTTTATTTCCCCCGACATATTACTGGGGTGGGGGATCTGAATACAGCTCGGTGTATTCCAACAGCTTTCGTATTTCTTTTCCGATGTTTTTACCAATGGAAAAAAAGCTAGATATAGATCTGTGTATTACGATAGCTTTCATATTTCTTTTCCGATGTTTTACCAATGGAAAAAAGCCAGATATAGATCTGTGTATTACGATAGCTTTCATATTTCTTTTCCGACATTTAGCAGGGGAAAAAGCCAAATACAGCTCTGTGCATTGGAACAGCGTTCATGTTTTTCCCGATATTTTACCAGGGGAAAAAGCCAAATACAGCTCTGTGCATTGGAACAGCGTTCATGTTTTTCCCGATATTTACCAGGGGAAAAAGCCAAATACAGCTCTGTGCATTGGAACAGCGTTCATGTTTTTCCCGATATTTTACCAGGGGAAAAAGCCGGATACAGTTCGGTGTATTACAACAGCTTTTCAGATTTCTTTTGCGACATAATACTAGGGGAAAAAAGTTCAAATACAGCTCTGTGTATATCAACAGCTTTCATGTTTCTTCTCCGACATTTTACCAGGGGAAAAACAAATACAGCTCTCTGTATTACAATACCTTTCATCTTTCTTTTCCGACATTTTACCAGGGGAATAAAGCCAAATAAAGTTCTGTGTATTTCAACAATTTTCACATTTCCCCCAATATTTCAATAGCCGGACACAGCTCTCTGTATTTCAATGCCTTTCATATTTCTTTTCCGACATTTTACCAGGGGAAAGAAGCCGAATACAGTTCTGTGTATTACAATACCTTTCATGTTTCTCTTCCGACATTTTACCAGGGGAAAGCTGGATACAGATGTGTGCATTACAACAGCCTTCATATTTATTTTCCGACACTTTATCAGGGGAAAAGCCAGTTATACTTCTGTGTATTGCAACAGCCGTCATATTTCTTTTCCGATATTATACCAGGGGAAAAATTCGTTTCAACAGCTTTCATATCTCTTTTCCGACATTTTACCAGAGGAAAAATTCGTTTCAACAGCTTTCATATCTCGTTTCCGACATTTTACCAGGGGAAAAATTCGTTTCAACAGCTTTCATATCTCTTTTCCGACATTTTACCCAGGGGAAAAATTCGTTTCAACAGCT
>CM031627.1:51390537-51395537 GCA_018398815.1 Conus ventricosus
TGGAGATTTCCAGCAGTTACCCTGCTCTGTGCAGGGTGGATGCCAGGTTAGTGAACTGTCCAACCGTTTCTAGTGTCCGCCAGTGAACAGACAGGTTAGTACTTTTTTTTAACGTTTTTCTTTTTTTTCCTTTTCCGTTCAATTCAATGACATCGGATTGAAGCAGATAAAGGAGGGGTCAAACCCTAACCAGAAGTGAAACCCTAACCAGAGGTGAAACCCTAACCAGAGGTCAAACCAGAGGTCAAACCCCAACCAGAGGTCAAACCCTAACCATAGGTCAAACCCCAACCAGACGTCAAACCCCAATGTCACACGGTAGGGTGTGACGGTTCCAATTCTACTCGATCCATGCGACACACACGACCAATCACCCAACTCCACACACCGTAATAACGTGATACAACAATTTAATTTCTGTGTGATCGCGCGCAGGAAATCTTTCAAGAAATGCTAAAGTTCTCCTTCACCTTGCTTTTGCTAAATATTCAAGCTTTCCGCAAATGTTCAAAATACTATGCGCTCATCTTTGTTGGCGTCGAGGGGAAACTTTAAACGAAGTGGCCCCAAACAGTCCAGATGAAGTGGCCCCAAACAGTCGCAGCAGATGAGGACGACGGAGGCCTCCCTCCCGACGGTCGAACTTCTTCCAAGCGTCGAAATACGGCGTAGGCCGGAACGATGTCGGTGAAGACAATGGTTAGTAGTTAGGGTAGAAAACCTGCACACGTGATCTGACTGGAGATCTACTCTTATACTATAATATGCCCGGACAGAAATCTGAATGTGTCAACTGACAAACACAACACAAATGTTTACATTCCTGCTGTGGGGTGTCGTGCTTGTAGTGTCCATGGGCACGATGATAAACACATATATGGCAGATGAGCGATACATCAAATGAGATGTCGCTTCCCCCCCCCCCCCCCCCCCCCCCCCCCTCCCTTGGAGCTGCATCCCTACATCTGCGCAAGAACGATCATAAAACATCGCAATCAATGTCTTAATAATTTCAGAATAAATTAAATCCAACTAAATATTGTTAACTAATCAATATTAATACCGCTCTCGCACTCCTAATTCATAATTCTAGCCTATGAATACCGGCTGCTAGCTTACTCGATAGAGCGGCGCTATGGTCTTGATGATCCTGGCAGCACGGTTTCCTCAAATCTCGGGCACCAGGGTCATCAAGGCTAGCCTCGCTTGGTTGGGACTTGCAGCAGTCTCCAAGCGGAAGGAGTTGTGTGCGGCGTAGAACGATGATGGAGAATAAATGACGTCGATTTCAAGACACAGGAAGATATCACTGGTGTTGAAGGACTAAGAGCAATTTATTATACTCTTTTACTTTAAACTTGGTTGCTTGTGGACTCGAAATGTCTCTTCTTCCTCTCCACAGTCGCAGAATCAAAACACACGTCTGCCTCCTTCCACCTGCCGTACACAACTGCCAGTTCCTAACGCAAAAAGATGACATATGACATTGTATTTGTCAAAGACGCCCTTCCATGTTACACCCAACCAGAGGTCAAACTCTAACCAGAGGTCAAACCCTAACCAGAGGTCAAACTCTAACCAGAGGTCAAACTCTAACCAGAGGTCAAACCCCAACCAGAGTTCAAACCCCAACCAGAGGTCAAACTCAACCAGAGGTCAAACCCCAACCAGAGGTCAGACCCCAACCAGAGGTCAAACCCCAACCAGAGGTCAAACCCCAACCAGAGGTCAAACTCTAACCAGAGGTCAAACCCCAACCAGAGGTCAAACCCCAACCAGAGGTCAAACTCTAACCAGAGGTCAAACCCCAACCAGAGGTCAAACCCGAACCAGAGGTCAAACCCCAACCAGAGGTCAAACTCTAACCAGAGGTCAAACCCCAACCAGAGGTCAAACCCCAACCAGAGGTCAAACCCCAACCAGAGGTCAAACTCTAACCAGAGGTCAAACCACAACCAGAGGTCAAACCCCAACCAGAGGTCAAACTCTAACCAGAGGTCAAACTCTAACCAGAGGTCAAACCCCAACCAGAGGTCAAACCCCAACCAGAGGTCAAACTCTAACCAGAGGTCAAACTCTAACCAGAGGTCAAACCCCAACCAGAGGTCAAACTCTAACCAGAGGTCAAACCCCAACCAGAGGTCAAACCCCATCCAGAGCTCAAATTCTAACCAGAGGTCAAACCCCAACCAGAGGTCAAACCCCAACCAGAGGTCAAACCCCAACCAGAGGTCAAACTCTAACCAGAGGTCAAACCCCAACCAGAGGTCAAACCCCAACCAGAGGTCAAACTCTAACCAGAGGTCAAACCCCAACCAGAGGTCAAACCCCAACCAGAGGTCAAACTCTAACAAGAGGTCAAACTCTAACCAGAGGTCAAACCCCAACCAGAGGTCAAACCCCAACCAGAGGTCAAACTCTAACCAGAGGTCAAACTCTACCCAGAGGTCAAACCCCAACCAGAGTTCAAACCCCAACCAGAGGTCAAACTCTAACCAGAGGTCAAACCCCAACCAGAGGTCAGACCCCAACCAGAGGTCAAACCCCAACCAGAGGTCAAACCCCAACCAGAGGTCAAACCCTAACCAGAGGTCAAACCCGAACCAGAGGTCAAACCCCAAACAGAGGTCAAACCCCAACCAGAGGTCAAACTCTAACCAGAGGTCAAACCCCAACCAGAGGTCAAACTCTAACCAGAGGTCAAACCCCAACCAGAGGTCAAACTCTAACCAGAGGTCAAACACTAACCAGAGGTCAAACTCTAACCAGAGGTCAAACCCCAAACAGAGGTCAAACCCGAACCAGAGGTCAAACTCTAACCAGAAGTCAAACCCCAACCAGAGGTCAAACTCTAACCAGAGGTCAAACTCTAACCAGAGGTCAAACTCTAACCAGAGGTCAAACCCCAACCAGAGGTCAAACTCTAACCAGAGGTCAAACCAGAGGTCAAACTCTAACCAGAGGTCAAACTCTAACCAGAGGTCAAACTCTAACCAGAGGTCAAACTCTAGCCAGAGGGACGGAATGGACTTTGAGTGTCTGCTTTGGTCTTGAACCCGATTGTCCAAATGTAAACCATCGAGTTACAATACCCGTCATATGTAATGTTTTGTTTTCTTCTTTTTTGTTGTTGTTTGTTTGTTTTTAATGATTTATCTAATAAATATGATTTCAGTTCTCTTCTCTTAAATCAACTGAAAAAAAGTCATATAAAGAGTCTATTTGGCAACAAAATCATTACGTAGCATATTTTTGCGCCCAAGGTATCCTTCAATATTGTATCTATAGTTCAACTTGTCAACAAAGGCTTGCAGAATAGGTATCTTTCCATTTGATGTGCAGTGGTACAAGTCTTCTTCAGCAGATATCAAAATGAAATCAAAGATCTGATCAATGCTCAATCAAAACCAAGCATAGCCAGTGGTTCTGTAATACGTGAATTCGATACATTTTGACATTTTTCATTCATTGCATTCATCAAAGATTTCCACTACCTTCAAAGACACCACGGAGCCAGGACATAGGAGTGACGCTGTCCTGTGTGGCGTGGCAAAGACACACTGATGCTGTCCTCTGTGTCGTGGCAAAGACACAGTGATGCTGTACTCTGTGGCGTGGCAAAGAAACACTGATGCTGTCCTCTGTGGCGTGGCAAAGACACACTGATGCTGTCCTTTGTGGCGTGGCAGAGACACACTGATGCTGTCCTCTGTGGCGTGGCAAAGACACACTGATGCTGTCCTCTGTGTCGTGGCAAAGACACACTGATGCTGTCCTCTGTGTCGTGGCAAAGACACACTGATGCTGTACTCTGTGGCGTGGCAAAGACACACTGATGCTGTCCTTTGTGGCGTGGCAAAGACACACTGATGCTGTCCTGTGTGGCGTGGCAAAGACACACTGATGCTGTCCTCTGTGTCGTGGCAGACACACTGATGCTGTCCTCTGTGGCGTGGCAAAGACACACTGATGCTGTCCTCTGTGGCGTGGCAAAGACACACTGATGCTGTCCTCTGTGGCGTGGCAAAGACACACTGATGCTGTCCTGTGTGGCGTGGCAAAGACACACTAATGCTGTCCTCTGTGGCGTGGCAAAGACACACTGATGCTGTCCTCTGTGGCGTGGCAAAGACACACTGATGCTGTCCTCTGTGGCGTGGCCAAGACACACTGATGCTGTCCTCTGTGGCGTGGCAAAGACACACTGATGCTGTCCTGTGTGACGTGGCAAAGACAACACACTTCACTGGTCGCACTGACGTCAGAGGTGTCAGTACTGGCAGCGCTGCTGTGACTGGCTCTCAGCATGGTCCGCTTGCCGCTGATGTCCACGCCATATCTTACTGATGTCCACGCCATATCTTACTGATTTCCACGCCATATCTTACTGATGTCCATACCATATCTGGCTGATTTCCACGCCATATCTTACTGATGTCCACGCCATATCTTACTGATTTCCACGCCATATCTTACTAATGTCCATGCCATATCTTACTGATTTCCACGCCATATCTGGCTGATTTCCATGCCATATCTGGCTGATTTCCACGCCATATATTACTGATGTCCACGCCATATCTGGCTGATTTCCACATCATATCTTACTGATGTCCTTGCCATATCTGACTGATTTCCACGCCATATCTTACTGATGTCCTTGCCATATCTGGCTGATTTCCACGCCATATCTTACTGATTTCCACGCCATATCTGGCTGATTTCCACGCCATATCTTACTGATGTCCACGCCATATCTTACTGATTTCCACGCCATATCTTACTGATGTCCATGCCATATCTGGCTGATTTCCACGCCATATCTTACTGATGTCCATGCCATATCTGGTTGATTTCCACGCCATATCTTACTGATGTCCATGCCATATCTTACTGATTTCCACGCCATATCTTACTGATGTCCACGCCATATCTGGCTGATTTCCACGCCATATCTTACTGATGTCCATGCCATATCTGACTGATTTCCACGCCATTTC
>CM031627.1:51400537-51403279 GCA_018398815.1 Conus ventricosus
ACACAGCAGACAACTGTCAGACAGCTGAGAGCTGTCACCACACAGCAGACACTAGACAGCTGAGAGCTGTCACCACACAGCAGACAACTGTCAGACAGCTGAGAGCTGTCACCACACAGCAGACAACTGTCAGACAGCTGAGAGCTGTCACCACACAGCAGACAACTGTCAGACAGCTGAGAGCTGTCACCACACAGCAGACAACTAGATATCTGAGAGCTGTCACCACACAGCAGACAAATGTCAGACAGCTGAGAGCTGTCACCACACAGCAGACAACTAGATAGCTGAGAGCTGTCACCACACAGCAGACAACTGTCAGACAGCTGATAGCTGTTACCACACAGCAGACAACTGTCAGACAGCTGAGAGCTGTCACCACACAGCAGACAACTGTCAGACAGCTGAGAGCTGTCACCACACAGCAGACAACTAGATATCTGAGAGCTGTCACCACACAGCAGACATCTGTCAGACAGCTGAGAGCTGTCACCACACAGCAGACAACTGTCAGACAGCTGAGAGCTGTCACCACACAGCAGACAACTAGATAGCTGAGAGCTGTCACCACACAGCAGACAACTGTCAGACAGCTGAGAGCTGTCGCCACACAGCAGACAACTAGACAGCTGAGAGCTGTCACCACACAGCTGACAACTGTCAGACAGCTGAGAGCTGTCACCACACAGCAGACAACTGTCAGACAGCTGAGAGCTGTCACCACACAGCAGACAACTGTCAGACAGCTGAGAGCTGTCACCACACAGCAGACAACTAGATATCTGAGAGCTGTCACCACACAGCAGACAAATGTCAGACAGCTGAGAGCTGTCACCACACAGCAGACAACTAGATAGCTGAGAGCTGTCACCACACAGCAGACAACTGTCAGACAGCTGATAGCTGTTACCACACAGCAGACAACTGTCAGACAGCTGAGAGCTGTCACCACACAGCAGACAACTGTCAGACAGCTGAGAGCTGTCACCACACAGCAGACACTAGACAGCTGAGAGCTGTCACCACACAGCAGACAACTGTCAGACAGCTGAGAGCTGTCACCACACAGCAGACAACTGTCAGACAGCTGAGAGCTGTCACCACACAGCAGACAACTGTCAGACAGCTGAGAGCTGTCACCACACAGCAGACAACTAGATATCTGAGAGCTGTCACCACACAGCAGACAAATGTCAGACAACTGAGAGCTGTCACCACACAGCAGACAACTAGATAGCTGAGAGCTGTCACCACACAGCAGACAACTGTCAGACAGCTGATAGCTGTTACCACACAGCAGACAACTGTCAGACAGCTGAGAGCTGTCACCACACAGCAGACAACTGTCAGACAGCTGAGAAGCTGTCACCACACAGCAGACAACTAGATATCTGAGAGCTGTCACCACACAGCAGACATCTGTCAGACAGCTGAGAGCTGTCACCACACAGCAGACAACTGTCAGACAGCTGAGAGCTGTCACCACACAGCAGACAACTAGATAGCTGAGAGCTGTCAGCACACAGCAGACAACTGTCAGACAGCTGAGAGCTGTCGCCACACAGCAGACAACTAGACAGCTGAGAGCTGTCACCACACAGCTGACAACTGTCAGACAGCTGAGAGCTGTCACCACACAGCAGACGACTGTCAGACAGCTGAGAGCTGTCACCACACAGCAGACAACTGTCAGACAGCTGAGAGCTGTCACCACACAGCAGACAACTAGATATCTGAGAGCTGTCACCACACAGCAGACAAATGTCAGACAGCTGAGAGCTGTCACCACACAGCAGACAACTAGATAGCTGAGAGCTGTCACCACACAGCAGACAACTGTCAGACAGCTGATAGCTGTTACCACACAGCAGACAACTGTCAGACAGCTGAGAGCTGTCACCACACAGCAGACAACTGTCAGACAGCTGAGAGCTGTCACCACACAGCAGACAACTAGATATCTGAGAGCTGTCACCACACAGCAGACATCTGTCAGACAGCTGAGAGCTGTCACCACACAGCAGACAACTGTCAGACAGCTGAGAGCTGTCACCACACAGCAGACAACTAGATAGCTGAGAGCTGTCACCACACAGCAGACAACTGTCAGACAGCTGAGAGCTGTCGCCACACAGCAGACAACTAGACAGCTGAGAGCTGTCACCACACTGCAGGCAACTGTCAGCCCACTGCGTACAGGCCAGAAAACACACAGCATCAAATTACTCCGTAATGTTTTTACACTGTTCAGCTGACTCCATGATGCCTGCTGCTCCGGAGAGGGAGAGCGGGGGGGGGGGGGGGGGGGTGGAGGGAGGGAGGGAGAGATAGGGGGTTAAGAGAGGGAGAGAGAGAAAGGGAGAGAGAGAGAAAGGGAGAGAGGGGGGAGGGAGGGAGGGAGGGAGGGAGGGAGAGATAGGGGGGTTAAGAGAGGAAGAGAGAGAGAGAGAGAGAGAGAAAGGGAGAGAGGGGGTAGAGAGAGAGAGAGAGTGAGAGTGAGGGGGAAAGGGAAAGAGAGGGAGAGAGAGAGAGAGAGAGAGAGAGAGAGAGAGAGAGAGAGAGAGAGAGGAGAGAGAGAGAGAGAGAGAGAGAGAAGGCAGCTAACAGACAGGCAGAGAGACAGAGGCAGACAAGCGATCCCCAGGGAACGCTATGTTGTGCAGACCAAGCACACCACAGCAGGATCGTGTTGACAGCTGCCACGTATTACAGGCGAGAGCGACGACAACGACCACAAAGATA
>CM031627.1:51403379-51421781 GCA_018398815.1 Conus ventricosus
AAAATGTGTTTATGTGTGGGTTGCAAGAGCAGAAATAGGAAGGAGGGGGGGGGGGGGGGGGTAGGGTTATGGGTTGTGATACGATCAGAAGAAACGGGAGTGTTGGGGTCACTTTGGAGAAAGGGATGGAGGTCATACAGCACAGAAACTGAAGAAAACATGACCGCGTGGGTATGTCTACGTGTTGCACGTGCATAGGAAAGAAAACAAAATGACTCCACACTGTTAGCAAGGACTCCATGAATATATCACTCATCAGCCAGTTTGACCATGCACCTGACTTAGTATTGATCAAACACTGAGTTGTGAATAGTCAGAGAATGAACAGAGTGAAGCAAAACACTGAGTAGTGCATACACACAAACACACACACACACACACACACACACACACACACACACACACACACTGTTTCACATCCCAAGTTTTGACAGTCACATCGAGTCTGACAACGACAGCTAAGAAATATGAAGAACAACCGAATAGAAACAGTCTTCCACTCACTGACCGAGCAACACGTTGAACGACTCATAGAAGTGGGGCAATATTATGAAGAACAACCGAATAGAAACAGTCTCCCACTCACTGACCGAGCAACACGTTGAACGACTCATAGAAGTGGGGCAATATTATGAAGAACAACCGAATAGAAACAGTCTCCCACTGACTGACCGAGCAACACGTTGAACGACTCATAGAAGTGGGGCAATATTATGAAGAACAACCGAATAGAAACAGTCTCCCACTCACTGACCGAGCAACACGTTGAACGACTCATAGAAGTGGGGCAATATTATGAAGAACAACCGAATAGAAACAGTCTCCCACTCACTGACCGAGCAACACGTTGAACGACTCATAGAAGTGGGGCAATATTATGAAGAACAACCGAATAGAAACAGTCTCCCACTCACTGACCGAGCAACACGTTGAACGACTCATAGAAGTGGGGCAATATTATGAAGAACAACCGAATAGAAACAGTCTCCCACTCACTGACCGAGCAACACGTTGAACGACTCATAGAAGTGGGGCAATATTATGAAGAACAACCGAATAGAAACAGTCTCCCACTCACTGACCGAGCAACACGTTGAACGACTCATAGAAGTGGGGCAATATTATGAAGAACAACCGAATAGAAACAGTCTCCCACTCACTGACCGAGCAACACGTTGAACGACTCATAGAAGTGGGGCAATATTATGAAGAACAACCGAATAGAAACAGTCTCCCACTCACTGACCGAGCAACACGTTGAACGACTCATAGAAGTTGGGCCAGAACAAGTGTACACGAACAATTCCATCGCCACTACAACAACGCCCTGGCAAAGATGAAAAGAAAATACAGGAAAAAGGGCAAGGAGCTTGTATGTGAAAGAAAAGCGATAATGAAAAAGAGGTTGTTAATTATGAAACACGAGATCATTCATTAGCAGCACGTGGGAATCATCAAAGAATTTTTAAGAACAAAACAATTCGTATTGCCTGACCAGAGATCTTTCGTCCGCCTGTATGCTGATTTGGCATCATCGATGTGACACAGCTGATATACATACAAGCATACATACATATATACATGCATCCATGCATCCATGAATGCATGCATACATCCATCCATGAATGCATGCATACATACATACATACATACATACATATATATATATATATATATATATATATATATATATATATATTATATATATATATATATATATATATATATATATATATATATATATATATATATATATATATCTTAAGACACTTGGAATTTATTATTTTTTTGTAATTTAGTCCCTTGCGGATTCATTCCAAGAACTGGCCCTCAGCACTTGTGTCTTAAGAGGATATCTTTTTATATTTTCTACTTTTCACAAGAAAATTTAGCTTGTTTTGCTCTTTCATGATTATCTTTTGCTTCTTAGGTGGCACCTTTGGTTGGTTTTTTGAAAACTCAACAAACATACTACGGTATTACACACCAGCCTTTTCTGGGATTGCATTCTTCTTAAAACTGAAAAGGCAGAGGAGTCAAATTACCACTTTCCGCGGTCACTGAGGAGAAACAACCAGGTTTCGAAATATCGGTATATGACCAGGAGTTATATGTTAGTGAGTTTCCCTCCCTATTGGAGAATGTCTCCCCTTGGAGACTATAAGCTTGCTGAAGGCACATTTAGAGAAGCATTTATTTTATTTTTCCCCATTCACCCACTCAAGCACATACTGTTAGTTAGGCAGAATCATCTACCACTGCAGATATGAATGCTTATCTCTTCCCCCTATTTCTTCAATCTAAGACATAAGAGCAAGCTTTGTTTATAATTCAATATTTCTTGCAGTCATTGCAACACCAAGCTGTTCTGTAAGTTGCTGGAACGGTGCTCGGTACTTATCCTTGGAATTTATTAGTTTGTTGTTATATATATATATATATATATATATATATATATATATATATATATATATATATATATATATCGAGAGAGAAAGTACGAAACAAACAAAGAAACAATGAATGAAACAAAGAAAGACAGAAATATGCGATCAGGGAATGGAGCAGAAGAAATCTTGGTACTTAGGCGAGCTTGGCGACAGTAAAGCATGAAGATGTCTCCTGTTCTTTGGTCTTCAGCGACAGAATGATCTGGTGTTTTACATGACAAGACGTCAGCAACAGAATGATCTGGTGTTTTACATGACAACACGTCAGCAACAGAATGATCTGGTGTTCTACATGACAACACGTCAGCAACAGAATGATCTGGTGTTTTACATGACAAGATGTCAGCAACAGAATGATCTGGTGTTCTACATGATAAAACGTCAGCAACAGAATGATCTGGTGTTTTACATGACAACACGTCAGCAACAGAATGATCTGGTGTTCTACATGACAACATGTCAGCGACAGAATGATCTGGTGTTTTACATGACAACACGTCAGCAACAGAATGATCTGGTGTTCTACATGACAACATGTCAGCGACAGAATGATCTGGTGTTTTACATGACAACACGTCAGCGACAGAATGATCTGGTGTTTTACATGACAACACGTCAGCGACAGAATGATCTGGTGTTTTACATGACAAGACGCCAGTGCCAGCAGCAGAGCGCGAGATGACTCCCTGTAAACGCAGACAATCATTATCCTCACTGTAAACTCAGACAATCATTATCCTCACTGTGAACTCAGACAATCATCACCCTCATCTTTGGCAACAGCAGTTCAAGAAATTATCGATCTCCAATGACACGCGCATAGACAACCAGAACAAGGAATCAACAAAAAAAGAACACTTGCGGCAGCAGTAGCAACAACAACAACAACAACAACAGCAACAACAGCTAACTGAACATCAATGAATCATTCAACAGAGCCACTGAGCAGACGGTCCACTAAACGACCAGTTGACTCCTGAACCAACTCACCAACCAAGCGACTGACTAGCTAAACAATCCACCAGCAAAACAACAAACCGATCAGCCGTTTGACTCACCAATCAAACATCTAAACCCTTGTCAAGTCAACGAACCCACCCACCAATCCACCAGCCAACCCAATAACTGGTCAAACAAACCAAGCAACTCGCTTACAAGCAATTTATCAGTCAAGCTTTCATCTCACGACCAACTTACCAGTCAAGCAACATACCAGTCAAAGTTCATCCCACAACCAACTTAACAGCCAAACAAGCAGCAACTAATTTGCCAACCTAAACAGCCACAGCCAACCATGTGGCCCGGCAAGCAAGCGATCAACCACCGTTACCAAGAAGCTCCGTGTCTTAAGCAAGCGATCAACCACCGTTACCAAGAAGCTCCGTGTCTTAAGCAAGCGATCAACCACCGTTACCAAGAAGCTCCGTGTCTTTAGAACAGCGTGGTTGCACACCAAACATTCATGCACCAAGGCCTTGCTTAAGGAATTGAACATTTATAGACTGGCGCAATTACATTGTTTTGAGATTTTTTTTTGGTCATAAAGTTGATTTCCCCATTTCCTTTCATATGGCCATGAATGTGCTAGCCAGGTGGTGGCCATGAAGGTGCTAGCCAGGTGGTGGCCATGAAGGTACTAGCCAGGTGGTGGTGGCCATGAAGGTACTAGCCAGGTGGTGGTGGCCATGAAGGTACTAGCCAGGTGGTGGCCATGAAGGTACTAGCCAGGTGGTGGTGGCCATGAAGGTACTAGTCAGGTGGTGGCCATGAAGGTACTAGCCAGGTGGTGGTGGCCATGAAGGTACTAGCCAGGTGGTGGTGGCCATGAAGGTACTAGCCAGGTGGTGGCGGCCATAAAGGTACTAGCCAGGTGGTGGTTGCCATGAAGGTACTAGACAGGTGGTGGCCATGAAAGTACTAGCCAGGTGGTGGCCATTAAGGTAGTAGCCAGGTGGTGGCCATGAAGGTACTAGCCAGGTGGTGGCCATGAAGGTACTAGCCAGGTGGTGACCATGAAGGTACTAGCCAGGTGGTGGCCATGAAGGTAGTAGCCAGGTGGTGGCCAAGAAGGTACTAGCCAGGTGGTGACCATGAAGGTACTAGCCAGGTGGTGGTGGCCATGAAGGTACTAGCCAGGTGGTGGCGGCCATGAAGGTACTAGCCAGGTGGTGATTGCCATGAAGGTACTAGACAGGTGGTGGCCATGAAGGTACTAGCCAGGTGGTGGCCATTAAGGTAGTAGCCAGGTGGTGGCCATGAAGGTACTAGCCAGGTGGTGGCCATGAAGGTACTAGCCAGGTGGTGGCCATGAAGGTACTAGCCAGGTGGTGGTGGCCATGAAGGTACTAGCCAGGTGGTGGCCATGAAGGTACTAGCCAGGTGGTGGTGGCCATGAAGGTACTAGCCAGGTGGTGACCATGAAGGTACTAGCCAGGTGGTGGTGGCCATGAAGGTACTAGCCAGGTGGTGGTGGCCATGAAGGTACTAGCCAGGTGGTGGCCATGAAGGTACCGGCCAGGTGGTGGCCATGAAGGGACTAGCCAGGTGGTTCCAAGAAGACAGATTGAAATCAAAGGAATGGGATTATTTTGTGCGCTTGAGGCTGGCGCAAAGATAGGGTGACGGGTGAGTGCAACGGCCTGAAATGTGACGTCAACTAAGGGGCAGGTCATGTAATGGAAGATTGTTCGTGATTTCATTAGTGAAGATCTCCCCCGCCCCAAAACCAGGGAAATGATTGGTGGGGGGTTGTTCTTTTGAGCAACTGTTATCAGTGTAACATGAAATACGGGCTGAACTTTATGGTAGGGCTCAAAACGCTTACATGGATTATATTGCGTTTTAGTGCAAAAATCCCAATTGTGCTGTGTGGCCTGCATGTTTTGTTTTGTTTTGTTTTTTAACTCACACAACCCGTACCCGACCCACAGACCTAACATGAGCTAAGCATTCATCCAAACGACAACCAACCAACCAACCATCCCACCCATCCATCCATCCAGCCAGCCAGCCAGCCAACCAACCAACTAACCCATCCATCCACCCATCCATCCACCCACCCACCCACCCACCCAGCCAACCAACTAACCCATCCATCCACCCATCCATCTACCCATCCATCTACCCATCCATCCACCCATCCATCCACCCACCCACCCCCCACCCCCCACCCAGCCAGCAAACCAGTCAGCCAGCCAGCGAAGGCAATCCAATATGTCACAGTCCTCCATTATCCAGACCCGACAACAATGGCGGTCACAAGGGACATAACGCTAAATCACGTGTGGTCTGAGGGGAGAGAAAGCGGCGCCTCCATTTGTTTCCAAGTTGGGGGCAGAGCAGGGAAAACAAACGATCACAGAAGCAATACTTTCAACCGGGGGGGGGGGGGGGGGGGGGGGGGGGGAGGGGGAGTGGAGCTAGTGGAGGGTGGTGGGTGAGGGAAGGGGGAGGGAGGCTAGGAGAGGCGTGGCAGAAGGGAGGGAATGGGATGGAGGGAGGAGGGGGTATATTTTCCGGCTGCTCAGGGCGGTGTGAGAGAAGGGGAAGGAAGGAAGCGTCAGCACACAATGAATCATTCTGAACCTGGGCTTTGCCTCCTCCCACTTCTGTAGCGTACCTCCGTCTTCACTTCTGTCTCCTGGTCTTGGTAGAGAGAGAGGAGAGAGAGAGAGAGAGAGAGAGAGAGAGGAGAGAGAGAGAGAGAGAGAGAGAGAGAGGGGGGAAGAGAGAGAGAGAGAGAGAGAGAGAGAGATATTGATTGATTGATTGATTGATTGATTGATTGATTGATTGATTGATTGATCTTTAATACCCAAGGATGAAGATTTTAGGCCAAAGCCTAGTCTTACAATCTGTCCTTGTCATGCATACATTATTTCAGCACATATCATTCATACAGACAATTGAACATAGCAACATGATAATATAATTTTAGAGAGAGAGAGAGAGAGACAGATCCAAGACTGAAAGTCTTCTTTACTCCACGGGAAAGATTCCATACAATGTCTGATTTTCCAGTTTGTCTCTGATTTACGATTATCTTCAATGAACATCGCAAGCAAAGACCGTGAGTGGTAACAACAACAACAATAACAACAACAACAACGCCAGCAGCAGCACCACCACCACCACCACCACAATCACCATCACCAATATCTCTACTATCACCACCACTAACAACAACAACAATGACAAAGCCAACATAAAGAATCAGCATCAAAACTGTACACCACTACCCCCGTCCTCCCCCAAGTAGGCATCCTTCAGTCACGGAAGACTATGGAGTTGCGCTCTAGGTGTCTATTCTGGTACAGCGACGGGTGTGGCTGGCCAGTCCGACGCGGGAATGACAGTCCCTGTGGCAGAGGGCACAGATGAAGTCTGACGCTGGTCTGTCTGCCTGGGCTGCAGCCTTTCTTCTCATTCTCTTTTCCCCGTGCTGCTGACCGAGTGTCTCTTCGAACTTGGAGAGACCTTTCTGCACAGTCTGTCTCCAGGCTGACCGTTCGAGGGCTGTTACTTCCCAGTTGTTCTGGTCGATGTTCAAGGCTTTTAGGTCCCTCTTGCACACATCTTTGAATCGCAGCTGTGGTCTGCCTGTGGGACGTTTTCCCTGCACAAGCTCTCCATAGAGGAGGTCTTTAGGGATCCGTCCGTCATCCATGCGCCGAGCCAGCGCATACATCTCTGTTTCAGCTGCGTGTACATGTTGGTGCATCCGGCTCTTTCCAGGACAGCGTTGTTTGGGACCTTGTCCTGCTAGGTGATGTTCAGAATGCGTCGGAGGCTACGCATATGAAAAGCATTGAGCTTTCGCTCTTGTCGGGCACGCAAAGTCCAAGACTCGCTGTCATACAGGAGGGTGCTCACGACGCAGGCTCTGTAGATCTGGATCTTTGTGTGCTCGGTCAGCTTGCTGTTGTTCCATGCTTTCTTTGTCAGCCTGGTCATGGTGGTAGCTGCCTTGCCGATGCGCCTGTTGAGCTCTGCGTCAAGTGAGAGGGTGTCTGAGATAGCTGAGCCCAGATAAACAAAGTCATGGACGACATCCAGTTCATGGTCATTGATGCTGATGACTGGGGGAGAGTCAACATCCTGTCCCATGACCTGTGTTTTCTCCAAGCTAATGGTAAGCCCGAAGTCTTGGCAGGCATCGCTGAAGCAAGTCATGAGCTGCTGTAGGTCCTCGGCTGAGTGGGCGGTTACTGCTGCGTCGTCTGCAAAGAGGAAGTCACGCAGGCATCTCAGCTTGACTTTTGTCTTGGCTCTTAGTCTGGAGAGGTTGAAGAGCTTTCCGTCTGTCCTGGTTCGGAGGTAGATACCTTCAGTTGCAGGACCAAATGCGTGTTTCAGCATCACAGCAAAGAAGATTCCAAACAGGGTGAGAGCCAGGACGCAACCCTGTTTCACTCCGCTCCGTATGTTGAAGGCAGCTGATGTTGAGCCGTCAAAGACGACAGTGCCTTTCATGTCTTCGTGGAAGGATCTGATGATGCTGAGAAGTTTGGGTGGGCATCCAATCTTGGGGAGGATCTTGAAGAGGCCATCTCTGCTGACCAGATCGAAAGCCTTTGTGAGATCTATGAAGGCAATGAAGAGTGGCTGCCTTTGCTCCCTACATTTCTCCTGAAGTTGTTTAAGGGAGAAGATCATATCTGTAGTGGATCTGTTGGCACGGAAACCGCACTGTGATTCAGGATAAACTTGCTCTGCAAGTACTTGGGGCCTCTTCAGTACTACTCGTGCAAAGACTTTCCCAACGATACCAAGGAGAGATATGCCACGATAGTTATTGCAATCGCTTCTGTCACCTTTGTTTTCGTACAGTGTGACGACGTTAGCATCCCTCATGTCTTGCGGTACTTCGCCTTCACTCCAACAGAGGCAGAGGATTTCATACAACTCGGTGATGAGTGTCTCTTTACAGCACTTCAGTACTTCGGCGGGAATACCATCTTTCCCTGGTGCCTTGCCAGAGGCGTGCGTGCGTGCGTGTGTGTGTGTGTGTGTGTGTGTGTGTGTGTGTGTGTGTGTGTGTGTGTGTGTGTGTGTGTGTGTGTGTGTGTGTGTGTGTGACTTCAGACTTCAGACGTGTGTGTGTGTGTGTGTGTGTGTGTGTGTGTGTGTGTGTGTGTGTGTGTGTGTGTGTGTGTGTGTGTGTGTGTGACTTCAGACTTCAGACGTGTGTGTGTGTGTGTGTGTGTGTGTGTGTGTGTGTGTGTGTGTGTGTGTGTGTGTGTGTGTGTGTGTGTGTGTGTGTGTGTGTGTGTGTGACTTCAGACTTCAGACGTGTGTGTGTATGTGTGTGTGTGTGTGTGTGTGTGTGTGTGTGTGTGTGTGTGTGTGTGTGTGTGTGTGTGACTTCAGACTTCAGACGTGTGTGTGTGTGTGTGTGTGTGTGTGTGTGTGTGTGTGTGTGTGTGTGTGTGTGTGTGTGTGTGTGTGTGTGTGTGTGTGACTTCAGACTTCAGACGTGTGTGTGTGTGTGTGTGTGTGTGTGTGTGTGTGTGTGTGTGTGTGTGTGTGTGTGTGTGTGTGTGTGTGTGTGTGTGTGTGTGTGTGTGTGTGTGTGTGTGTGTGTGACTTCAGACTTCAGACGTGTGTGTGTGTGTGTGTGTGTGTGTGTGTGTGTGTGTGTGTGTGTGTGTGTGTGTGTGTGTGTGTGTGTGTGTGTGTGTGTGTGTGTGTGCAAAGCATTTCAGTTGCGTTCTGTAATGATGTCATGATGTACGGAGTCTAGTGATCTCTATCGTTGCCAATGAATTGTTTTTCATGAAGGGCAAAGTCCTTAGTGAATGAAATGTTGTTCATTCATTCATTCATTCATTCGTTCGTTCGTTCGTTCGTTCGTTCGTTCATTCCTCTCTCTCTCTCCTCTCTCTCTCTCTCTCTCTCTCTCTCTCTCTCTCTCTCTCTCTCTCTCTCTCTCTCTCTCTCCCTCTCGGGTCGGAAGAAGAAGCCATACCTACAATGTCAATCCTAGGCTCAGCAAAAATTCTCTCTGTCTCTGTCTCTCTCCCCCCCTCTCTCTCTCTCTCTCTCTCTCTCTCTCTCTCTCTCTCTCTGTCTCTCTCTCTCTGTCTCTCTTACTTGCTCTCTTACTTGCTCTCTCTCTCTCTCTCTGTCTCTTCTCTCTCTCTCTCTCTCTCTCTCTCTCCTCTCTCTCTCTCTCTCTCTCTCTCTCTCTCTGGGGTCGAAAGAATGAAGAAAAAGCCATACCTACAATGTCAATCCTAGACTCAGCAAAGACTCTCTCTCTCTCTCTCTCTCTCCTCTCTCTCTCTCTCTCTCTCTCTCTCTCTCTTGTCTAAAGACCTGATTGCTGAATGGACAATAAAATATTTTCTCTCTCTCTCTCTCTCTCTCTCTCTCTCTCTCTCTCTCTCTCTCTCTCTCTCTCTCTCTCTCTCTCTCTCTCTCTCTTCTGGGGTCGAACGAATAAAGAAAAAGCCATTCCTACAATGTCAATCCTAGACTCAGCAAAGACTCTCTCTCTCTCTCTCTCTCTCTCCTCTTCTCCTCTCTCTCTCTCTCTCTCTCTCTCTCTCTCTGTGTGTGTGTGTGTGTGTGTGTGTGTGTGTGTGTGTGTGTGTGTGTGTGTGTGTGTGTGTGTGTGTGTGTGTGTCTCTCTCTCTCTCTCAGTGACAACAAGCTCTCGCCATTTCTCGCAGAAGACAGAGAAGTGTGCAATTCGACCTGTCCCCTTTCGTCTCGGGTGTCCGGGATATGTCAGCCAGTGAAATGACACCAACCTTGTTAGGAGGAGGAAGGAAGAGACATGGGATTCCAAGGGGATGAGAGAGGTGGGGGAGGGGGGCGGCGGAGTAAAGGGATGGATGGAGGGGTGGGGGGGGGGGAAGAAGGGCAGTTAGCCAATAGGATACATTTCGTCATAGTGTCTGGCTTCTCAAAGAGGGCGAGGGTGATGATGGGGGAGGGGTAGTGGTGGTGGTGGTGTGCGGTGAGTGGGTGGAGAGAGGGCGAGGGTGATGATGGGGAGGGTAGTGGTGGTGGTGGTGTGCGGTGAGTGGGTGGAGAGAGGGCGAGGGTGATGATGGGGGAGGGGTAGTGGGGTGGTGGTGTGCGGTGAGTGGGTGGAAGAATCGACACAGGAGAGTCGCGGGGGGGGGGGGGGGGGGGGGGGGGGGGGGGGGGGGGGGGGAGGGGGGGGGGGGGGGGGGGGGGGGGGGGGGGGGGGGGGGGGGGGGGGGGCAAAAAGGGTAAAGGGGTTGGGGAAGGGGGGGGGGGGGGGGGAGAGGGAAGAGAGAGAGGGGGGGAGGGAGGGAAGGAGGTGAGGGAAAAAGGGAGAGAGAGAAAGGGAGGGGGGGGAGGGAGAGAGAGACAGTGAGGGAGGAGAGAGAGAGAGAGAGAGAGAGAAAAAGAGAGAGAGAGGGGGAGAGAGAAGAGGAGAGAGAGAGAGAGAGACAATGACAATGAAAATGCAAATTTTTTTTGTCCATTCAGCAAAGCTCTTTGACGGGAGAGAGAGAGAGAGAGAGGAAGAAGAGAGAGAAGAAGAAAGAGACGAGAGAGAGGAGAGAGAGAGAGAAGGGAAAGATCAAACAGAGGAAAAAGGGGGAGGAAGAGAGGAACAGCTTTTTCCCAATTCTAATACTTGCTCCACCCCCGGTTTTGGGCAAAAGTGGCCTAAAACCCGCCTTTTTCCTGTGGCGAAGAGAGGAGAGGAGAGAGAACCCCGGAAACCCTTGAAAAAAAACCCTTTAAGGTCAAGTGCCTCGAACAGACAGACGACAGAGAAGAGAGGACAGAGAGAGAAACAGACAGACAGAGGGGCGCCAGCACACACTCACACACCAAAAGAACCCCAAACACTAACACACACACGGCACCAAAAAACCCCAACACACCACACACACACACCACACTCTTTCTTTTTTTCTCTTAAATTTAAAATGACTAAAACCGCACATTCTTCGAAAATTTTTACCTAAAAATTTTTGTACACAACGGGCAGACAGGGGCTAAAACGATCATTTAAATTTTTAGGGCTGCGGCAGTTTTGAACCAGAGTCCTAGCCTGCGCTGTGTAAACAAGCACACTCGGTGGGTTGCAAACTTTGCATCAGAAAATATTGGAAAATTCATTGCCACGTCGACACGCCGTATCGAGGCTTCACGACACGACGGGGTCGCCTTGTTGTTTGACCCACCGCAAAAGAAGGCTGTGTGTTTTGACTCGCTCTGTTGGCCCTGTGTTTTACTTGTGTTTTTTTAAAATGGCTAAAAACTTTACGAAGAACAGGTTTGTTTCGGGGCCATAAGTTTATTTTAAACTGCATGTTAGAGTTTTGTTAAAAGAATTGGGCAAAGCATTTTGGGAAAACCCGGGAGATTTTTTTTTAGAAAACGAAAAAAGTGAACAAACTGCTTGGAAATGAACGACATTTTAAAGGTTTGTTGGTTAAAGGAAAGCGAGTAGTAGTTTTAATAGTGTTTGACTATTGTGAGAGGGTTTCCCTTATTTTTAAAAAATGGCGCGCATTTTTGAATCCCCGAAGCAAAAAAAACCCATCACGCTTGATTGGGGGGCGGGCTTGAGACAGCTAAACCCATGTTTAAAAAACAGGGCTTTATTTTTTAAGGGGGAGGTAAAACGGCTGTTTCTTTATGCAAAAAATTTTTTTTGAAACATTTTTGCTTTTCCCCCCAAAAAAAATGTTTCTTTGTATTGACTTGATTGATTTTTAACTCGTTCTGTTTAGGGGGAAAGTGATCGTGAAAAAAAGATGTGATACTTTTTTTTTTCAATTCAAACCCCTTTCTTTCCCTTCAAGGTGCCCTTAGAAATGAATGGCGATTTTCAAATGTTTGGCAAAAACTAAAAGGGGCTGGGGCAGACCTTAGTACATTACCATATGGAGAGGAGTAGTGTTTTCCCAGCACTATCTTCTAAAAAATGCTTCAAAAATCCCAATGGGGGGGACTAACTACTGGGTTCCTAAGCCCCCCCTGTCGCTCTCCCCCCCTCCCCCCCCCGGGCCCTTTGCGGGGATTCTTGCTCCCGTGTTGGCCCCCCTTGATGCGCTGTTCGTAATTAAAAGTAGTTAAACCCCACGCTGTTGGTGTTCGGCAGCCTTTGCGCTTGCGTGTTCTAAATTTAGAAACGATCAGCTGATGGGTGCCTTTTGGTCTCGTGGTTCTAAAAAAAAAAAACTGGGCCCAATCGGCAGAGTTTGCGATTGCCCAAAAACCCCCTTTAACTCCCCCTGACAGTCACAGCCGCAGTCGGAGCCATCTTGCTGCTCTGACGGGGTTCAAAATATAGAAAATCATGCTGAGGGGGAGCCATCTTGCTAACCTACAACTTGCTGCTCTGGTACGCTTAAACCCGCGCTGATGGGCCCCATCTTGTGCTCTGACGGGGTTTTCTAAATATATAACGTCAGCATGATGGGTAGCCATCTTGCCAACCTACCCGGCAAACATTTCTTCTAAAAACCTGCTTCAACCCCCTGCACTTCATTTCCTACAAGCCCCCCCCTTCTTTTTTTTTTGTTGTTTGTTTTTTTTTGTGTTTGGTGTGTGGTTTTTTGTCCTCCCCCGCCGCACGCCCCCCCCCCCCACCCCACGCCGCCGTCCCCCCCACCCCCACCCCCCCCAGCCGCCCCCCCCCCCCCCCCCCCCCCTGTTACCCCCAACACACTCCCCCCCCAAGTCCCCCCAAAGTTCAAATTGTTTTTTTTTTAAGTCCCCCCAAGTCTTAATTAATTTTTAAATTTTAAGTTACTTAAAGTTCTTAATAAGTTCTTGATTAATTTTTAAATTAAGTTCTTGATTAAGTACCTCAAATCAAACTAAGCATCCTTTAAGACAAAAAGTTCGTTTTTAAAGTTATTTATAATTTCAAAAAAATACAATTTATGTTTTTTTTTAAATAGCAGATGCCAAAATTTGTACCACAGCTCAAAAACGCGTCATCGTTGGGGAGTTTGCTCAGCGTTCTCGCATGTTTTAAAGGAATTCTTCCCTCCAAACAACCGCTTTGATTAAAAATTCTGGTCTATGGAGATGTCTTTTTAGCTCCAGTCTTTAAATTTATACTTTATCATTTTTTTAAATACGCCATGATTTTTTTAAAAAAAATTTAAAATATTATTGCATTTAAATGGATCAAAATGAGCTTGTTATTTGGCGGGTTTTTGGCGTGCTGTTTCTTCTGATTTGTGGTTCAGATTTTTTTTATTGCTTTTGTTTTGCTGCCTTGTGTATATATTTTTAACCGTAATAAGCCCCCCCCAGCCCGAATGGCGCCCAAAAAAAGGCAAAAAGTTTTAAGTTCAATATTCCCTGAAGACTTGGGGCCCTTTTACACATGGAGTTTTTTTAGCTGGCATTGAATTAACTTGTTTGGCGTTAGCGGTGTTTGTTTTCTGATGAGTTGTTTTCTGTAAAATTTTTTTTTTTGTCTGTTTCCCCTTGTAATTTTTTTTCCCGCTTTAACACGCCCCGGATGGGACACTTTTCACTGGCCCCCCCCTGGTTTAGTGTTTTTGCTGATTTTCTGGGTTTGGTTTCTTTTTCACCTGATTAATGTTTCCTGATTTGATGATTTTCCAGTCTTTTTTTTTGAAGGGGGAAAAAATCTATATGATTAAAGTTTTTAATCCCCCTGTTAATGGCGAAACAAAAGTTCCAAAACGTAGTATAGATCCATCCTAGGACTCTAATGATTTGTAAAACTGGGTCTTGCTTAAATCATACGTAAGATCTTTTTCAGAATCAAAGGGACAAATCATGATAGTTTTGTGTACAAACTAAGAACCCTTTGCCCACACTTTCACCTTCGACCCTAGGCCCTTCATACCGTTATATACCTTTTAAAAAGTCTGTGGCGAATTGTTGAACTGTTTAAAGTGAATTCATTTCCCAGGGAATTTTTTGTTTTTCACATGTGCCAAAGAAAACAACCTCTCCTTTTTGGATAAAGCTTTGGGCATCAATTTTGGGCATTTAAAGTTAGGGGGTTTAGGTTTCCTTGTACGAGTAGATCAACCTGTTCATGTTTTTTATTAAATTATAATATTTTTATTTTTAAAAAAAAGCACCGAAAAAATGTTTCCAACCTTGTAACCATTTGCTGTTATTGGAGGGGCTAAGTGTAGGATACTAAAGCTTGGAAAAAACTGTTAAAATTAAAAACCCGAGATCTTTGGGAAATTTGACTTTGAGGATTCAGCAAAAATTCATTGTTGCAGTTCGTTTTTTTACGAAAGATTTTCTAGTTAAGCAAGGGTAATTTCCGGGGCATTAAATATGTAAAAAAAAAAAAATTTTTTAAAAAAAAGGCTTCATCGCAATAAGAAGGCGGCGTGTGGTGAATGCCTTGTTTTAGCGGAAGAATTTCGCGTTTTTAAAGAAACTGCGGGAGACGGCGAGAAAAAAGCATAACAAAGCTATGGAGGAAAAAGAGCTGCCAAGACGCCTATGAAAAGCAGAGATTGAGCAGTTAGATTTTTTAAAAGACACCTGAAAAAACGGGGGATGGCTTACCATTTAAAATGTTGAAAGCAATAAAAAAATATTATCTTGTAAAAGGAAAAAAATCGGACATTGCCCCCCCCAAAATTCCAGTGACTTTTACAACTCAGAAAAAAAAAGATGCAGAAATGGTTTTTTGTCGTTGGTATGCCGTTGTGTATTTTGTTGCACATAAATTGGCTGGTAAAATGAACAAAATTTTTTATTGCCAAAAAAATAGGAAGGGAATCACAGCAAATTAAAAAGCTAAGCCCAAACAGGGGAGTCAGTGAACAAACAGCAAAGGAATGGGGTTTTTAAACAACGATTTGGCAAATTTTTTTACTGCACCTAGGCGAATACAGAGCCACACTTTGTAACGCAAACCCAAGACACCCCTCAAAGGATCTTTATATTACCCTCTGAAGGATTTGCGAAAAAAATTTAAGTACGCACTCAAGTCATTGACATAGCTTCAGATACAAGTGCGGACCATAACACAAAAGAGTGCTTTTGCTGTTGTGTTGCTATACAACTAATAAACCCAAAAGAGGCCCGTAACTTATCCGATGATTAAAACGATGAGGAAAAAAAATTTAAGGGAATGAATCAATTATTGTTGAAAAAAGAGTTACCCTTAAAAAAGGCATTCCGGGGTTTAAAGATCACGGCTTTTGTTGAAAAATTTAACAAACATTAGCCCCAAGACTTTTCTCCCCCAGTACACAGAGAGCTTATTTACAATTTCGAAAAAACAGAATGGGGTTTGAAGATGCCCTCATTTTCGCGCAAGAAAAATGAAGAATTTAAAAGGGCCCAAAACCAGTAAAGCAATCAAAAAAAAACAATAAAAGTTGTGAAGGAGGTTTAACCCGGGAAAAAAAATTCCATTTGGATTAAGTAGGACCTTTATTTCCGGGGGGAAACAGAAGGGGGACACTCCATCAGGGCAACTGATCCGGTTTGGGTGTTGTCCCTTGAAATAAAAAAAATTGTAAAAATGAATCCGCCTTGTATATTTACGAGAAATGACACAACAAAAAAAACCAGCTCCTCAAAGATCTTTTGGAGGAAGAATGCAGTTAAACCCCCCGGAACAGCCGCTTTAATTAATTTACGGTTCTCCAGTCCCAATTGCATATGAAAACTCTGGATTAACAAACACCCGTTTTGTGTTGTTCTATCTAACGCTTTTTTGTTACAACTGTTGGTTGATCTCATGTAATTTGATCCAGTTTTAGTTGTCTGATAAAATTTATTGCCCCAAAAAATGCTCTTTTTGTTGCATGTGATTGTTTGACTGCACAAAACGCGAGATATTCCCCTTTTCTTTCTTAATGATTTTCTCCGGGCCCAAATACTGTACTTTTTGCCTTAACCCCACATACTCCTTTATCACCTTTTCCAGATATTCACCTTCTTTTTTCCAAAACCTTTTTGTTTGTAATTGAAAGAAGGCGAAACTTTAGGAATCGATGTGTCTACCCTCCCCTTCCTTTAGCCACTTCATTTCCATGTCTTTTAGATGTTTCAGTAGGGATATCTATAACAAAACTATCTGTATCTGTGTAAAGCACTCTGGACTCAGGATACGAGGCTTAAAGTAGTCATAAAGAAATTCTAACATCAAAAGCTTTGATAATTCTAAAACAGTAAACCCGATAAAAACAGGTTTGTCCAATTTGACTTTCTTTTTTTTTCATCATTATGCCCAAAAAGGTGATCATGAAATCTTCTAAAGTCCTGATAATTTGGTTTTGAAGTCAGCTTAATTGCTTCGTTCTCTTTGGTGACTAATCTGACATCTTTGCGCTTGTGCGGATTCTCCATAGTCTTTCCGAAACAACTGTTGTTCATCAGCTTGAAAAAGTCTTTTTCTGAAGCATCTGTGGATTTGGTTCTGAGACCAGTGTTCTTCATGATATATGGTTTCATGAACTGTTCTTGATCAAAAGCAATTATGCGATGAACAGCTGTTAACTTTAAACCATGTCTTAAATAAAATTGTAGAAGTCTGTAATGACAGACATAATTTTTTTTGCCTCGAAGATTAGGCACAAGTTTAGGCGGCTCTCTTGGGTTCATCTTTAGGCTTTCTGCAGCTAATGGGTAGTCATTATGCAGGTCATGGAGTTCATGAGGATATTCTAAGTCAACTTCTAGAATGAAACACGCTGTTGATCAGGCGCCAAACTACCCAACCACTTTAATGCCTTTTGAATATTGTTCGGATCACCGCCTGTGTACATTTTAAAGTTGCGTAATGGTAGTGATTGCGCCATAGCCCAACCATACAGATTGTTTGCATCTAAATACATGAGATAGTTAGACCTTTTACTTGGATCATAGTCGTCCAAGTATTTGTTGTTTGCTTTACAGTAATGATGCGACGCCATACTAATTCCTCCGCGCAATCCGTTTTCAATCATCTGAATCATTGGTAAATCTGACAATAAATCAATCTGTACTCCAGTAAACTTTAAGAAAGCATCCCAACTCATCCCGGCGCGCAGAAATGTAATGCGCGGGATCCAAGCTATAATGTTTCATGCAGGTTTTTCTATAGTTTTCAAAATATCCGCCAACAAACATACATCGGCCTCAAGTATGAATCATGATAGTCTCCCATCGTTTTACAATCTAACTTCTGCCACGCATCTTGAGCATGCTGGTAATCAGAATCACTGATGTCCTTTCCTCTGAGACTAGAAAAGAACGCGCCTTTAGGAGGAAGTGTGTCTTCATCAAACCTTTCCCAACTGTTCATGTACTCATAAGGGTAAACGCCTTTCTAACAGAGTTGAGTCAAAATATTCTTCTGTTATTGGGCAGGACTTTAAGGACATAGCCAGTGACTCTAATGATCCCATCATGTGCTGCATAGAGTCATAAAAAGACATGTTATTCAGATTAAAGCACATGTACTTTTCTGATGACTGTGCAATGCATGACACCCTGAAGGCATCGTCCACTGCTTTCATTATAAGATGAGAGTCGTAACCTCGCAAGTTGTGAAAGAAGATGGGCAGCTTCCATGTCTTAGGATCAAACTTTAGTTGAAGATTGCATTTACTGTGCGCTGCTCCTCTGAACTTTCCGCTAATGTGATCATGGTCTCTTACTGTCGGATTCTCTGCGTCTGATGAGAGACCTAAACCGCAAATCCAACATGTGTGGCTGAGTCATATGTTGTTGGTCTTCAGGTGTCATATGATTTCGATAAGTTTAGATTTTAGAACAGTCATTGCGCACTTGCTGCATGCGCTGTAAAAATCTTCTAGGCCGCATTTGGGCCTCTGTATTTTCGGCGTTGAAAGAGCCCACCGACCTAACAATAAAAAAGCAAATGAACAAAAATTTTGGGTTTTTCATTAAGATGTTTTTCGAAAATTTTTGTGGGCTGGCCCCTTTTAAGGAACAAAAAAGGCCGAAACTCGAAAAGGTTTCCTTTTTTTTTCCGTTTTTTTTTTAA
>CM031627.1:51421881-51426881 GCA_018398815.1 Conus ventricosus
GATTATCCCATGTGGTTCAGTCATCGATGCAGTTTTACAAAACCAGTTAAACTTTGCTGTGTTTTGTGCAACAACTGGGTGTGGAGTATCGTATGCTAATCATTTAAATCATCCTGATCCTTTGGTGAGGTCAGTGTATAGATTTCATTTTTATTACACCTTCAGACGTATTTTGACTGAACTGCGAGCGCCATTACCAAATGACAAAACGTTTAATCCATTCAGCAACAGAATAGACATGAAGGCTTTGAAAGAATCTGTAACGAATTCAATATTAATGTTAAGACAGACTTTAGACAAAAGTGGATCTTAATCATGGCTTAGGCACCCCTTATTATTGGGGCGTGCACAGAAAGTATAACTATGACTGGAATCCTCCTTACACATCTTTCTCTTCAGGCACAGGTGTTCACCTTGGGTCCATAGAGCAAGAGCATAAAACAGCATGGACAACATTTATCTTAGCATATCTGAGGGCTTAACTAAAGCGGGAATAGAACGAATAAACGACTCTGTTCGTACTTACGTTTGGTGTTTGCTAGGTTCGCAAGCACAAGCGAGATCGAGCATAACTGATTCTTCTACTGGTTTGATGCACAAAAACAATACTTAGCAAATTTAGAGGACGCCATTAATTCTACAGTTGATTTACCTTCAAGTATAAAAAGGTACCAAAATGTTTTACAATGCGCAAGATCGAAAGTAGACTTTGCTGTTGGCACTGGTTTATACATGCTGCCTTCTGACCTCAGACTCCAGGTAGGAACAATAATAAACTACAACAATGAAATCCTTGTAGCAGGTAATGAACAGAAGGTTGGGAAAAACGATATAAATTCTGAGCCAGTAATATTACAAACAATAAAAAAAACACCCAAGAATTAAGTCATCCAATCCTCGAGGTTCAAAGCCCAAAGACTGTTGAAGACGTGGACTTTGTTCGCGATGACCATGAATATGAAAAGACAGCACTTGTTTTTGGATTAACTGGCCTAGGATTACTTGGTCTTTATCTTACTAAATAGTAACCCAACTATTAAGAGAACTAATGCCATAAGTGCTCAGCCATAAAGCCAACTACTTTGCTTGCAGTAGACAAAAGCCAGCTAAAAAACTTCCTAATATACCTGGTAAAGAGTCTATAGCTTTACAGCTAATTTTTTTAATAAACTCGCAAGATGATCAAGCTGTTTTTTTACCCATGATTTATCAGGATGGCGTGGAGGCACTGAACTTTGCCCTCCACCACCGCCTGTAATAGCCATCACCAACGTACTTATTGCAAATCCTAAGGCCGTTATAACGCTCCGCTAATTGAACATCCTTGCTCTCTAAACAGTGTTTTTATTCTTATGCTAGCGTTGTGTCTTTCATGTAAAAATTCTTTGGATAGTTTCTCTTATTCTGATCACTTGGAGTTCGTAATTGGTCTCGGATAGTAGACCGCCGCTTTTAGTACTTGCTGCTCTTTTCTTTTTCAAGATCTTTTAGTCTTTGTTTTCTATTTCTTTCTTAAACCCAGGCGCCTAAGTGGCGTCATCAGCCTCAACGAGTTTTCTTTTTCTTTTTTTATATGCTCATCAATTTCACTTAGTTTTTGCCTAAATTGTCTGTTTATTCACCCTAATTTTCTTACAGCATGATTAATACAAGCAGCCTCTAATGTTTGCAGGGGTATTGGGGGATCATTAATTGTTTTTTAAATGCTGTTTTCTAGCTGAAAAACAGGGTTTCTTCTTCTTCTATTAACTTTGTTGTTTTGTCTCGTATTGGTATT
This sequence comes from Conus ventricosus, assembly GCA_018398815.1. Lineage (NCBI taxonomy): Eukaryota > Metazoa > Mollusca > Gastropoda > Neogastropoda > Conidae > Conus > Conus ventricosus. The sequence continues at coordinate 51,423,659 of CM031627.1, forward strand.
ATATCTTGAAGTTGCTATGTTTGGGGATCTGGTTGGGAGTTCCTTGTTGCAAATGTTTTGAAGTTTAGCAACTTTCTTCGGACCTAATTTGGTTCAGTAAAGCCAAGCGATTTCGCTCGCTGCAGTGAGCCTTGTTCTAATAGTAACCTCGCCTACAAACTTTGATGAGTTTAGTTTATACGTAAGCGGAACACGTTCTCCCTTTGTCCGTTTCTAAAATACAAATGGTTAACTTTTAGTTCAAAATCGATCAGGTATATAGTTTTCGGGAGGTTTTTTGTTTTAAACTTTGGTTATAATGAATCTTACTTTACTTTCTGTTAATTTCATTTCATCACGCTTTGGCTCCCTTCATCTATTTCATTTTCATCCTCCAATGAATCTCCCGAGCGTTGCTGTGTCAAAGGAGTTTTCTTTCATCCATGCCATCTCCAGGATCAATATCAAAATCTTCACCTCCAATTCCCGCCATGTTTTAAATAATTAACTTTTATTTTGTTTTATAAAAATGTCACAAGTTAATATGGCTCGATTCTTAACCCACATAAAAGCTGAAAGAAACCCCATGGCGTGAATGAAATAAACGGAATTATTACTTTCCAAATAATCCATCCTACTATTTGATGCGACAGAGCGATACGACAATTTAGCGGAATCAAATTCTTACTGTTAAATTTCCAGACCGAGAGCGAATGATTTGATTGTGCCGGCTCTGCAACGGCTTACTTCTTAATAGAATTCGCTTCAACAACAGACCCAACCAGAACCGTTGTCCCAAAATTTGGGACGGGCAATCGTTAAGAAAATTTCTATAAAACTTGAGGGGAATCTTTAAACAATGCAGACATATTTTAAACCTATCTGATCTAGGCTAACCGCGAGAAAGGAAAGATTTTGCGTTTCAAGGAATTGGTAATGAAGAGCACTAAAACTTAGAATAGGCGCCGAACTCGCCTCAGTGATAAAAGCAGCAAAATCTTAGCTGTAAGTTATGCGTTTTGGAAAATCGCTTTTCCATACCCTTAGATTTGAGTTGTTAAAAAGCGCATCCCCCATACTTTACAAGGGCATTAAAAGACAGATTGTCATACGAACAAAATTTTAATGACTACAAAACGGTTATCAATCATCGACACCGAAGCAAAGTACAGCATTTCTGACATCTCGTTAGAGTTTGATTGTTAGCAACTCTAATTTAGCAAGGTGTTTGGGGCAACAATATGAGTCACAATTATAATATAATTACGAAAACGTGCGTCATCATTCAACTATCCTAAAAGCAGGCAGACGCTATATGGAATTTTAATCTTAGTGTCGCAGTAAAATCGCTTAAAGGTATTTTATTGCTGGGTTGAGATGAAAAAACCATTCGCAAGAGCAATGAAAAGTTTTTTAATCCAAAAATAACGAAAGTACAATGTTCGATTGATGGGAGTCCCAACCAAATCTATGTAGCGGGCTTAGACCTTATCATCAATTGACGAAATAAGAAAATTGTTTGGGGTGGAGGGGTAGAAGTCCAACAGCAGACCTTGCGTCTAAAGATCTACACCTTCACAGTGTTAGGCTTGATGATTATTTACATCAAAATACGGTTATGGATTGACCTAAGGTCAACAGAGATAATCATTGCATGGAAGTGGGAGAGATGTTAGAGACCCAAAAAAACATTCAAATTGATAAAGAAAAAGAGTCTGTTAAACCGCTTATGTACATTTGTTTATTATTGATGCACAGCTAAATATTTAAGCAACAGATTTAAAGATGTAGTATACTAAATTATTTTTTATTTTAAAAAGCATGTCTGTTTAAGTTTATCCAAATGTGCCTACAGCGCCAGAGTCGCCAAGAGAAGAGATAGTAGAAACCCCGGCATAAAAACCTTTAGATTAACCAACATTAACACAAATGCAACAAAAAAACGAAGCAAGACCTTTCAAAAATACCACAAAGCCAAACAAGTATTCTGCAGCCTTTAATGCTGTTACCTATGTTAATACTGAGCATCAACTATAAGCGCCGCATCAGCAGGAACTAGTGTTGGTCCTTAGTACAACGGCAGAGGCGAACCCGCGAGCTTTACCTCTAGCGCTTTCTGTAGCTCTCGCCTGTGTACATTACCTAGGTCTGGCCACAAAAAAATAAAAACTAAACTCCAAAAGCCACACAGCAGGTCACCTTAATAACAGCAAAACTTAGTTCTTCAAGCTGCTTATAAATAAAGCACTGCTGACTCAAATAACACGGATGAAGAATTTAGTCGTTTACGAGCCGATTTTTGATACTACAAAAACAAAGTATGATCTTCAAAGAAGGCAAGAACAAGTTTTTTCTCAACAGCCAGACACACCGAGCATTAAAAAGGAATGCTTAAAAAAGTAAACGAAACAGTAAACTCTGTCTAAACACTCACATTAACAACGCCAAAAAGCGTTAAACTTTAGTTTATGATCCAAGCACAAAAGACTAGCGATATTTGATTAATTATTTTTTTTTTAAAATATTTATATTTGAGTAGAAAAGAAACTCAGCATGGATAAAATATATGAAGTCCAACGAATTAGTTTTGAAGCAATGCAAGAAAGATTTATCAAGAGCACTGAATGATATTGAATTTAGATTCATTGTTTCCAGCAAGCATACGGCAAGTGTTGCTCATCGCTATTTCACAAGTTCCGGGTTAAACTAACAATATCCCGCCGCCAGTTTAAAGTAATGTAACTTTTTAAATCGACTATGTAACAATAAATGAAAAATCTAGAAGTCTGGTCTCAACTAAACAACAGACTATTCTTTCCTCATATGACTTACCACCTGGTTGGGCAACCAACTAGCTTTACGCAGTTTGATGTGGCTGCAGAAAAGCCGAAAATATAGGCTCTGGTTGGTCAAGGGCGAAAAGTCGTAGGAGGTTCAGTTTAAAACATTCTATAAGTATGCGCCGATTGTAAGCAGTCTAACATCCCACTAACCTCCACATAGTTTGCTAAAAGAGAAGTTCTAAAACATAATAATACAGACACAACCAAATGTTTTATGTGGTGTTCCGCAAGGCTGCATCACGCCGCAAAAACGCAAGAGATGTCTAACTTCACCCTTAACATCAATGATCTTAACTCGATGAATATCCCTTTCCTGTTAGCGTGGATTCCATTGATCATTTGAAGCAACAAAACAAACCAATAACTGTCAATGTCTACACATGATGGAAACAAATCTTACA
>CM031627.1:51431881-51446881 GCA_018398815.1 Conus ventricosus
TTGATTTCTCCTATTGTTTTATCTTCTTCTTTTTGTCTGCCATTCTCATCAACACAAAGGAGTTTTCTCTGTACTATTTCAATTTCTCCAAACATAGCTTCTTTCTGTTGTTGTCTTTCTTTCTTTTCACAGTCAAATTTTAATCCTATACTTCTGAGAAATCTCTTTTGCTGTCTGTACTTTGTCCAGCTTAACCCCAGACTAGTTCTAAGTGCAGACCCTTGCTTTTTGGTCACTCTCACAGGGCCACATCCAGCAGCATCAAGAATCTTTTGTCTGTGGGTGCGAGCAGTTCTTTTGATTTCTGATCCATGTTGTTTGATCACATCCTCTCTACTGCTTCCTGAAATTCATTCTGATCTTCTGTATCATGTGAGATCTTTTTTCTCAGAGGAGATGATGCCAAAACAGAAGATTTACGGGGCTGTCTGATCTTTTTCAACACAATCGGCTGACCCCTTGTTTTGCACCTAACTGTTAAATGGTCACTTGACTGGCGCAGCTTCCTGCGTACCAAACGTGTCAGTAATTTTTCTTCTTCATCAGTGAGTGGTTTATCAATATCCTCATCATCTGAGTCTAAATAGATCTCTTTATTTTTCCGATGTCGGAAAGGCGAGAGAGCTACATCACTGACTTGTGGCGTTTTCGGTGTGATTGGTGATGTTTGTGTGCAGAGTGTTTTTGGTTTTTTAACTGGGGTTGACGTAGACTGACAAAATGACGTTGACACACTTTCATCAACTAGCAAGTCCGCTGGATCAAAAGTTTGTTGTGCTGATCTCTTCACGGCCCCTACTCTCGGTTTTGGGGGACCACCACCTTTGGTTTGTGATTCAAAATGACTGCATGCTTTGCACTGACTGATTGACAGCTCTGGATCGAAAGTTGTCCAGATTTCTGACATTTTCTGAATATCAAGTGCAACACGGTCGATCGTAGTTTTGAAGTTGGACAGGTTGCTAGCGCGTTTCAGCCCCATGAGTTTTTTGTAACATTTCATACAGATGGCTGTAGACTGCTTGCCCTCTTCATCATTCAAAATGTCTAAATTGTAACAACGTGAGAGTTCTGTGGTATAGCTTTTACATAATTTCACACTAAACCCTCTGTCTTTCTCCTTTCTTAAAACGCGTTCTCCACAAACACGACACATAGAATTCAGTCTGGCACAATGCGCACTATAACCGTGGTTGTACTCACGCTCCACTGCTTGCTGCTGAGACGCCGCCATTGCAGGAAAAACTGATATCACTTACGTCAAACTATACACACAAAACCACACTTTAAAGATTCTGAATAGGTTATAAAACACACACAGACACAAGTTGACTTCACATAATCCTCAGACAACCCATAATGAAACAAAACTTCAAGGATTTAGTTGTATCCGAAGTTTGGAAAACACACCAAATCAGTCACAAGCACAGCACTCTGCTACATGTCTCACAGTACAAAGAGCGCCGAAGTGTGTGAGCCTGGCACGGCCGCACGGCTAGCGTCGCTGAAACACGGTCAGGGTCAGCGGGTCACGCGAGTTGTACTAAATAGTCTAGTCTGGCAGCAAAGGAACAGCCGTGAATGAGTAATCATCAGATTTGTTCATTTGCTTTCATTATTGTCAGGTCGGATGGCGCTCATTCAACACCAGAATTATACAGAGGACCAAATGCGGCTAGAAGATTTTTACAGCGCATGCAGCAAGTGCGTAATGATTGTTCTAATAATCTGAATTTATCTGAAATCATGATGACGCCTGAAGACCAACAACAGTATGACTCAGCCACTCACTGTTGGATTTGTGGGGCGGCCTTTGTTGCCGCCGGTTTAGACCTCTCATCAGACGAAGCCAATCCAAAAGTAAGAGACCATGATCACATTAGTGGAAAGTTCAGGGGAGCAGCGCACAACAACTGCAATCTTCAACTAAAGTTTGAACCAAAGACATGGAAGCTGCCTATATTCTTTCATAACTTGCGAGGTTACGACTCTCATCTTATAATGAAAGCAGTGGGCGATGCCTTCAGGGTAACATGCATTGCACAGTCATCAGAAAAGTACATGTGTTTCACTTTAAATAACATGTCTTTTTATGACTCTATGCAACACATGATGGGATCATTAGAGTCACTAGCTATGTCCTTAAAGTCCTGCCCCATAACAGAAGAATATTTTGATCCAACTCTCGTTAGAAAGGGTGTTTACCCTTATGAATACATGAACAGTTGGGAAAGGTTTGATGAAGACACACTTCCTCCTAAAGGCGCGTTCTTTTCTAGTCTCAGAGGAAAGGAAATCAGTGATTCTGATTACCAGCATGCTCAAGATGCGTGGCAGAAGTTAGAGTGTAAAACAATGGGAGACTATCATGACTCCTACTTGATGGCCGATGTATGTTTGTTGGCGGACGTCTTTGAAAATTACAGAAAGACCTGCATAAAACATTACAGTTTGGATCCTGCGCATTATATTTCTGCGCCCGGGATGAGTTGGGATGCTTTCTTAAAATTTACTGGAGTACAGATTGATTTATTGTCTGACCTACCAATGATTCAGATGATTGAAAACGGATTGCGTGGTGGAATTAGTATGGCGTCGCATCATTACTGTAAAGCAAACAACAAATACTTAGACAACTATGATCCAAGTAAAAGGTCTAACTATCTCATGTATTTAGATGCAAACAATCTGTATGGATGGGCAATGGCGCAATCACTTCCATTACGTAACTTTAAAATGTACACAAGCGGCGGTACAAATAATATTCAAAAGGCATTAAAGTGGTTGAGCAGTTTGACGCCGGGTCAACAACGCGGCTTCATTCTAGAAGTTGACTTAGAATATCCTCATGAACTCCATGACCTGCATAATGACTATCCATTAGCGGCAGAAAGTCTAAAGATGAATCCAAGAGAGCCGCCTAAACTTGTGCCTAATCTTCGAGGCAAAAAAAAATTATGTCTGCCATTACAGACTTCTACAATTTTATATAAGACACGGTTTGAAGTTGACAGCTGTTCATCGTATAATTGCTTTTGATCAAGAACAGTTCATGAAACCATACATCATGAAGAACACTGATCTTAGAACTAAATCCACAGATGCTTCGGAAAAAGACTTTTTTAAGCTGATGAACAACAGCTGTTTTGGAAAGACTATGGAAAATCCGCACAAGCACAAAGATGTCAGATTGGTCACCAGAGAAAACGAAGCAATTAAGCGACTTCAAAACCTAATTATCAGGACTTTAGAAGGTTTCATGATCAGCTTTTTGGCAAATGAATGAAAAAAAGAAAGTCAAATTGGACAAACCTGTATTTATTGGGTTTACTGTTTTAGAATTAATCAAAGCTTTTGATGTTAGAATTTCTTTATGACTACTTTAAGCCCTTGTATCCAGAGTCCAAAGTACTTTACACAGATACAGATAGTTTTGTTATAGATATCCTTACTGAAGACATCTATAAAGACATGGAATTAGAAGTAGCGAAAGGCATGCGGGATGGTACGACACATCCGATTACCCTAAAGATTCGCCTTTGCATCTATTACTAACAAGAAGTTTTAGGAAAGATGAAAGATGAATTATCTGGAAAGGTGATCAAGGAGTTTGTTGGTTTAAGGTCGAAAATGTACAGTATTTCGAGCCAGGAGAAAACCATTAAGAAAGCAAAAGGAATATCTCGCAGTGTTGTGCAGTCAAACATATCACATGACAACTACAAAGAAGCATTGTTTGACAATAAGACTTTTCATCATGACAACGTAATACTGCGATCTAATCTACATGAGATCAACACAACAGTTGTAACAAAGAAGTCATTAGATAGAACAAACACAAAACGTGTGTTTGTTAATCCAGAGTTTTCATATGCATATGGACATTGGAGAACCGTAAAATAATTAAAGCGGAACTGTGTCTGGTGGGATTATCTGCAGTTCTTCTTTCACAAAGATCTTTGAGGAGCCGGTTGTTTTGTTGTGTCAGTTTCTCGTAAATAATACACGGTCGGATTCATCTTTACAATTCTTTTTATTTCATATGGATCAACACTCCAAACTGGATCGGTTGCCCTGATGGGAGTATCCCCTTCTGCTTCTCCCGGCAAATAAAGGTACCTTACTTTCAAACCAAATGTAATAGTTTGCTGGGTGTAACTGGAGTCTTCAACAGCATTTATTGTCTGATTTTTGATTGCTTGTACTGGTTTTAGACCTTAAATTCTTCATTATTCATTGCACGTAGAACTGAGGGCAGTCTTCTAACCCATTCTGTGTTGCGAGAATTGTCAATAGCTCTCTGTGATACTGGTAGGAGAAAAGCCTTTCGGCTAACTGTTTGTTAAAGTTTTCAACTAAAGCCTGTGATCTGTGAACTCCCGGAATGCCCTCTTCTAATGGTAACTCTATGTTTTAACAATAATTGATTCACTCGGCCTTTAAATTCTTTTCCATCATCAACTTGAATCATGCGAGGGTAAGTTAAAGGACCTCGTTGGTATATCAGTTGTTGTATGGCAACAGCAACAGCAGAAGCACTCTTTTGTGTTTAATGGTTCCGCATCTTTGTATCTGAAGCTATGTCAATGACTGTGAGTGCGTACTTAAATCTTTTTCGTCTAATCGTATCAGAGGGTAAATATAGAAGGTCCATTTGATGGTGTCGTTTGGAGTTGTATTGACAAGTGCGTCCTGTATTCGTCTAGGTGCAGGTAAATAAATTTGCCAGATTGCTTGTTTAGATAACCATTCTTTTGCTGTTTGTTCACTAACTCCCGCTGCTTGGCTTAGCTTTTTGATTGCTGTGATTCCCTTCCAATATCCTTTTGGTGAATAATAGATTTTGTTCATTTTTTATTCAGCCAATATTATGCGCAACAAAATAACACGACAGTCATACCAACGACAATAAACGCGATTTTCTTGCGTCTTTTGTTTTCTGATGGATGATAAAAGTTGCTGAATTTTGGTGGGGGCAATGTCTGGATTGGTTTGCCCGTTACAAGATAATATCTTTTATTGCTTGATCAACATCTTTAAATGTGTAAGCTGCATGTCCCTGTTTTTTAGTGTGTTATTAATAAAATCTAACTGCTCAATTCTCTGCTTTTCATAGTGATCTTGTGCTGCAGCTAGTTGCTCCACAGCTTGTTATGTCTTTTTCTCTCGCCGTCATCCCGCAGTTTACTAAACGCGTAATTACTTCCGCTAAGAGCAAGCGCATTCACCACTGCACCACCTATCATCATTACGAGTGAAGCCATTTTTTATAAATGTATTTTTTACATATTTATATTCTCTGGAATTATTCCTTGCTTAACTAGAAAATCTTTCGTAGCGAGCGAAGCTGTAAAAATAGCATTAGCTTTGCTGAATCCTCAAAGTCTAGTTTGCCAAGATCTGCCGGTTTTATTTTCAACAGGCTTTACCAAGCATTGAGTATCCTACACTTAGGCCTCCAATAACGGCTGAATGGTATACAAGGTTGGCAATAGTTTTTTTTCGGTGCTCATTTTAAAAAATAAAATAATTATAATTAATAAAAAACATGAACAGCGATGATCTGCTAGAGCTACAGAGCGGCCTACACTGTCTTGGACTTACAAATGAAGAAGTTGATGACCAAGCTATTATGCCCAAAAAGGAAAGGTTGTATTCTTTGGCAGCAGTGGGAAAACAAAACAGTTCCTCGGAACTGAATTCGCATAGAACAGATTCAACAGATGTCGCCGCAAGACATTATAAAGTATCATAACAGGTATGAAGCGCAGCTGGGGTCGAGAATGGTAAAAAGTGTGGGCAAACGGTTCTTAGTTTGTACACTAAACAGTCAGTAGATTTGCTCCCATTGATTCTGAACAAGATCTTACGTATGATTTAACGCAAGATCCAGTTTTAAACAAAGTCATTAGAGTCTCTAAAGCTGTGATTTATATTACAGATTTGGAACATTGTTATCACCGTTAATCATGGGATTAATACTTTTAATCATATAGATTTTATTTCCCTTCAAAATGAACGAGTCGGAAAATCAGCAGAATCAAGAAACATTGAAATCGAAAACACTGAATCAAGTCGAGAAAATGACGAGTGAAAAGCTAAAGCATCCTGGGCGTGTTGCAGCAGGAAAAAGAGTAGCATAGTTAAACAGCAAAGAAAATTAAAGTTACAATCACAGAATATAACTCATAATGAAAACATAACACCGCCAACGCCAAAACAAGTTGATTCAATGCCAGCTCCAGAACAAGAGCAAGTTAATTCAAGGGCACCAAAGTCTTCATGGAATATTGAACTTAAAACTGTTGCCATTTTTGGCGCCCTTGCTGCTGCTGGGGCAGTTATTACGGTTATAAAATATAAAAAAGAATGGCAACAAAAACAAAAGCAGCCAAAAAATCTGAACCACTAAATACAGAAGACAACAGCACGCCAGCACCGCCAATAACAAAATATCATTTTGATCCATTTAAAATGCAATAATATTTTAAGAACTTAAATTTAAATTTTTTGATAAAAATAGATCATGGCGGATTATATTTGTTTTAAAATGATGGAGTCAATAAATAAAGACATGGAGTCTATAAAAGACATTTCCATAGACCAGAATTGTAATCAATGCGGTTGCTTAGGATGTAAGAACTTCATTAAGATCTATGCTGACCGATCTCACACCAAGTGCGTTAAGCAAGACATCCTCAACGATGACGCGTTTTTGAGGCGTGTGTGTACTATATTAGGCATCTACTATTTAAGATAAAAACATAGATTGTATTGTTTTTTTTGATAATTATAAGATAACTATGAATAAGAACTTGTTGTACTTAAAGACGACTTAATTACAATCTTGAGGTAACTTAATTAAGAACTTAATTAAGAACTTAATCAAGAACTTATTAAGAACTTGAAGTAACTTAATTAAAAACTTAATTAAGAACTTAATTAAGAACTTAATTAAGAACTTGAGGATGACTTGAAGTGACTTGAGGTGACTTAAGTTAAGACTTAAAAGTAACTTAAGTGTGTGCATGCGTGGGGTGGGGGGTGGGGGTGTGCATGCGTGGGTGGGACAAAACACACACACAAACAACAAACACAAACACAAACAAACAGGACAGTGCTTGTGGAAAAGTGAGGGGCTTTTTGTTGTTCACACTTGAACGTCGTCCGCCCGAGGCAGCCTTTAAAGGTGAAGGGAGTGTTGTGCGCCGCTCCAGTAGGTGGGGTAGAGTGGCTTTGTGGTCAATCGGCAAACTCTGCCGATTGGCCTAGTTTTGTTGGGTGCTAGTAAAACTACCGCTGTGGAAGTGGCTCAATTACTCCTGCCATGCAGGTTCTAACACGTCATGTGTTGGCGCCGCTCCAGTAGTGGGCTTTGTGGGTCAAATCGGCTCACAAAGCTGTGTTTTCAAATATTTGTCAAGATCTTCAACTGAGAGTTCCGTTTTTTGTTAAGGAAACAAAAACGAAATGCTTCCTTTTGGCTTTGAGGGAGGGAACAAGGCTCGCCACTCAATTTCTTTGTCAAAAACTTTGCCATGGCCTCATGATAAACAATGTATTTTTCCACAGATCGGCTGTTGATCAGAAAGTTTTCCTTGCAAAAATAACAACATTTCATCCATTTCTTGAGTAATATTAGCGCCACTTCCAGCACTGACAGAAGGCATTGAAACATCACTTCCATAACTCGCCATTTTTTTAACACACACAATTTCTAATGCTCGCCACACCAGCATACAACTGCAAACTTTTAAAATAAAACACAGTCGGAGCACAGTAGAGAGCACAGTAAACGCGTCCTGCTCGTTCGGCAGTCAGTGTGAGAATGATGAAACTGGTGTTGGTTACCTATTCATGTGAGCGCCGTAAGCCTACGCTTAAATGTAACCCCCTCGCGATTGGTCGGGCTGTGACATCGGCCCATCACGTGGTAGTGTTAACGTGGCAGAGAAGGTTCAAGAACGTTAGCTGATGCAATATGTTGTAATGGGGCCAGGCTGGGCGGGAGGGAGTGGGGTAAAGAGGAGGGGATAAGAGGGGTAGGAGGAGGTGTGGTGGTATTGCGCTGCAAGCTGGCGAGGCGTGTTTTATTGATTTTTTGGCCCCACAGTTTGTCAGCGGGTCGCTCAGCCTGCCTGACTTGGAACGCAGACACTATTTATTATAGATGACTGTACAGCAGAAAGAAACACTTTGTCAAAACTGGCTTTCATGGAAGACATGCAGAGAACTAATTAAATAGTGTGTGTGTGTGTGTGGTGTGTGTGTGTGTGTGTGTGTGTGTGGTGTGTGTTGTGTGTGTGTGTGTGTGGTTTGCGCGCATACGCACGTATTTTGTGAAACGCAGAACACGTATGTCTATAGCTCCGAGACTGGTCTCTCCTCCGTGTCTAAATGGAAATATCATTTAAAACCCACGAGCAATCCTTCGCCACACGTTGCTCTGAGACAACTTGACCTTAACGGGCTTTGGCTGAATAGAACGTCTCTCTCTGCTGATGACCCCACGCTGTGATCAACATGCCGCGTAGTAAGTAATCGATAGCCTAGTGCACCAGCACCGCCGTTTGTATATGGGGCGCGTTCAGCCACGGCTGCTTTTCACCTACGTTACTCTATGGGGCGTGTTCAGCCACGGCTGCTTTCCCCTACGTTACTCTCTGAAAAGTTTAGTAAATTAGTATTGAAAACGGATAACCCTACACAGTATGTCTGTTTGTAGATAATCGTTATTTTTTTGGTTATTGAAGTGTTACTTGTCAGAGAACAGTAAAAAGCTCATTCTGGAGTCGCCCGGTCGAAACTGGTTGAGACCGGGTGAGACAGAAAAGAGCTTTTTACTGTTCTCTGATGGTACTTCCTAGATATCTGAAATGTTCAACGTCCGCAAGCTGGGAGTCGTCAATGACGATGGTGGGTGCCGAGGGGTTGGTGTTTGGTGCGGGTTGGTGAAGCACCTCAGTCTTGCCGAGGCTGATTGTCAGGCCGAAGAGCTTTGAAGCATCGGAGAAGCGGTCAAGCATCGTCTTGGGATTTGGGATATTTTTATCTTGTTTGTTTGGATTTTTATCTACTTTGACTGTTTATAAAATATATATATATATATATATATATATAATATATATATATATATATATATATATAATATATATATATATATATATATATATATATATATAAAACAAGTAAAAAGAGGAATCTTAAAACTATCTACAAATTTGTTTCGAGCGCGTTTCGCTGTCGTCAGGATGGTTTTTGGGTTTGCCCCCCGCCGATTTTATATAGGTGTGGGCCCCCTTTTGCGGTTTTTTTGCAGTGCGGGTTGGCTGCCGGTTTTTTGGGGGGCTTCGGTTTTTTTTTGGGTGTTTTCCCTAACAACGATTTCCATTTACCCTGCAGTTGTTTATATTTCTTTTTTGGTGTTTAAAGTTGCTAAGTGGGGTTGCTAGTTTAAAACCATTTTTCTTTTTAAAAGGTTCCCCTTTTTTGAAAATTGCTGTATGGTGTGCCTTTTTATGATTTCCGGGATATTTGTAGCTTGTTTTGGTCTTTCTTTTCCCCAGATATTTTTGCTCAGTTCTGTTTGGTTTTTTATTTTTCTTTATTAATGACTGTTTGTGGTTTGCTATCGGGTTTTTGAAGTTTTCTGATCCTATGTTTGTTTCTTTTTCATTTTCTGAGTCACAGTACCCCTGGATAAAATGTTGTTGTGAAACATTTATTGTTAAGGGGCACTGCCCCTTTCTGGTGCAATTGAAAGATTTCCTTTTTCCCCCTCTTTGCTGGTTGATTTTATTTTTTTGGGATGCGTAAATTAGGTTTTTGATTTGGGCATAATGAATCGATTTTGACAGTGTTTTTTTTAAATATTTTGGCGTTTTGTTCTTTGGAAATGATTTTTGGATTTTGAAAAATTTTTTTCCCCATGTTTTTTTTTGAGTTTCCCGTCTTTGGGGGGGGTTTTACCATTGATTTTTTTTTTTTCCTTTTTTCTTGCTTTATTTGTGTTGTTGCTGGGTTGTATTGTAATTTGAAATTTACCCATTTTTTTGTAGTGCCTTGGTATTCTACTGCTGCTTGTTGAACACTCCTCATTGAATTTGATAGTCTCTTGTTTATGCGTGGGGGGTCTTTATACAGATGGGGGAGGGTTTTTTTTTGGGTGTGTAATAAAGAGGTGTATCGGGGGGTTTCTTGAGGTTTTATTGTCATTGTTGAGATCCAGTGTTATGTCTAATATTTCCCTACCTTTTTGTTTGCTCAATGGTAATTTTAGTTGGGTTTTGGAAGATTTGTAGTTCTTTTCTTGTTTTCGATGGTTCGGGATTGTTGGTTAGTGCAGAAAGGGCCATTCTTGATAGTCCGATTGTTTTGAGTTTTTTCTTGATGTTGGACAGCATGAATATCCACCAGTTACTTTTTCTGCACCATATATGCCCCATGGTTCGTCGAATTTTTTTGATTTTCTGTTGGGTTTTTCCTGATCCGGTTTCTTTTTGCTGGTATAATTTTCTTGGTTGGGAAGATTTCATTTCTGCCCGTTAGTCTGTGTGGTTAGGGCAAATTTCAGGGGCTTTGGTATAGTTCCTTCTAAAAGGGGGAAAAAAGTCTACTATGTAAAATGTGTGAATACTGTTTTACTTTGTTTATGAGCTTTTTTAACCCTTGGGGAAAATTTGGAGTGTTCTTCCTTGGGTTGTTTTAGAGTTTTTTTTTACGTTCTTTATTTTTTTCCCCAAATTTTCTTTTATTTTGCCTAATTAGATTTTGGGTGGGGTTTTTAGTTACATGTTGGATTGTTTTGAAAATTGGGGTTTTGGTCTTTGGGTTTGAAAGCTTCTTTTGTTGCTGTCGTTCTCCCTTTACTTTGGGGCTATGCGCTCTGCAAGTTCTTTTTTTTAGTGCGGATACTGCTGTAATTTTTGTCGGCTTTTTTGTAGTTTTTCTGGGGTTTTTGTCAAGGGGTTGAGAGTATTTTTTTGGTTCCTTTTGTAGTAATGATTTTATCAGTCTTCCCAAATATTTTTTTTTATTTTGTATTGTTTTATTTGTTTTTTTTTGTGCTAGCTTTTTGGAAACCCTTGTTAGATTTTTGAATTCAATAGGTTTTTATTCTTTTTTTGATCTTCAAAGGGTTTTATTTCGTCTTGGTGGGGGGTGACGCCATGACTTTAAAAAGTGGGGGTTTTTTTTTCTCTTTTTTTTTCATTTGGGGTTTAGAAAAAGAATGTTTCCATTATATTATGTACCAAATTTTCTGTTTGTTCCCCCATTAATTTTTTTTATATATGATTGCGGATTAGGGGAAAAGGGATATTTTTTTTTACTGCCTAAATTGGTTTCCTCCATTTTAAAAAACCTTTTAGGCCACGTGCTCAAGTGGGAGCGATTAAATCGTAATTAAAATGCCTTTTTAAAAAATTTTTTAAATGTCAACCCTTGGGGGGGCAACATTGTTAAAACAAGTAAAAAGAGGGGAATCTTAAAAACTTCTAAACTTTTTTTCGAGCGCGTTTTGGGTGTCATCAGGATGGGGTTTTTGGTTTGCCACCCCCGGGGTTTTATAGCGTGTGGGCTCCGTTTCGTTGTTTGCCGGCGGGTTGGCTGCACGTGTTTTTGGGGGCTTTTAGGTTTTTTTTTTTTGGGTGTATTCATAACAACGATTTTCCATTTATGCCTGCAGTTTTTTAATTTCGTTTTTGGTTTTTTTAAAGTTGCTAATGTGGTTTGCATAGTATTAACCATTTTTCGTTAACTAGGTTGCACCTTTTTTTAAACATTGTGTATGGTGATGTTTTTTATGATTTTCCCGGATATATTGTGGTTTTTTGCGTCTTTAAGTTTCCAGAATATTTCTCGTTCTGTTTGTTTTTTTTTTTTCTTTTTTAATGATGTTTTTTGGTTTGTATCGGTTTTGAAGGGTTTTCAGGTCCATTTGTTTTTTTTCATTTCTGAGTCACGTAGCCTGGATACAATGTTGTTGTGAAGACATTTTTTTTTTTAGTGGGCACGCTCCCCTTTTTGGGGAAATTTCAAAATTTTCCTTTTCTTTCCCCCTTTTTTGCTGGTTTTATTTTATTTTGTTGGATGCGTCAATTGGTTTTTGGTTGGGCTACATGAGTACGATGTTTGACAGTGTTTTTTTTTAAAAATTTTGGACAGTTTGGTTCTTTGGAAAAAAGTTGTTAGGATTTTTTAAGAATTCTTTCCCCCATGTTTGTTTTGAGTTTCCCTCGTATGGGGGTTTTACCCTATGATTTTTTTTTCCTATTTTTTCTTTTTTTGTGTTTTTTGTCTTGGTTTATTGTAATTTGTAATTTTTATCCCTTGTTTGTAGTGCCTTGGTATTTGTGCGCATTGTTTAACACTCTCTCCGCATGAAGGTTTTATAGTTTTTGTTTA
This sequence comes from Conus ventricosus, assembly GCA_018398815.1. Lineage (NCBI taxonomy): Eukaryota > Metazoa > Mollusca > Gastropoda > Neogastropoda > Conidae > Conus > Conus ventricosus. Next base: position 51,444,287 of record CM031627.1, read on the forward strand.
TGCCCTGGGTATGGTCTTTTAAAACAAGGTGGATGGTTACTTTTGGGGGGTACATAAAGAGGGGTATCGTTGGGTTTCTTGTATGGTTATTATATGTGATTGTTGAGATCCAGTGTTATGTCTAAGTAGTTCACTACCTTTTTGTTTGCTTCAATGGTAATCTTAAGTTGTGGTTTTGGAAGATTTTGCATATTCTTTCTTCTTGTTTTCGATGGTTCTTGGATTGTTGGTTAGTGCAGCAGGCCATCGTCTCTGTATAGTCCGACTTGTTTTCCGAGTTTTTTCTTGATGTTGGACAGCATGAATAGTCCGACCAGTTCACATGTTTCTGCTGTGTAGTAATGTTTTCTTGGTGTGGAAAATGATTCCATTTCTGACCCTGTTATGTCTGTGTGGTTACTGGCAAACTTCAGGGCTTTGGTGAGTAGTTCCTCATCTATAGATGGGGTAAAAGTCTTACTATGTCAAATGTGATGAATACTGTATTACACACACACACACACACACACTACACACACACACACACACAACACACACACACACACACACACACACACCACACACACACACACAACGAGCGCACGCATGCACGCATGCAAATACAGAGTAGACTTATCTGAGCAAGGGGAAAACTCACATTGAGAGAGAGAGAGAGAGAAGGGGGAGAGAGAGAGAGAGAAAGGGAGGAGAGAGAGAAGAGAGAGAGAGAGAGAGGAGAGAGAGAGAGGTTGAGAGAAAGGGGGGGGGGGAGGGGGAGAGAGAAAGAGGGGAAGAGAGAGAGAGAGAGAGATGGAGAGATAGAGAGACAGAGAGAGAGATAGACAGACATAGAGAAAGAGATACACACACACACACACACACACACACACACACACACACACACACCACACACACACACACACCACACACACACACACACAGAACAAAGTAAACCTGAGAACCAGAGACACATTCGCGTGCTGACCAGCACAGACAGACAGACAGACAGATAAACAGACAGACAGACAGACAGATAAACAGACAGACAGACAGACAGATAAACAGACAGACAGATAAACAGACAGACAGACAGACAGACAAAAAAAGAAAAAGGAAAAGAAAATAATTAAGTATTAAGTCCTTTGTTTCATTTATGTTGTTCTCTTTGTATAAGTACTACATGATCAGTGTGAGAGTGCCAGTACACCACACATTAGAACATTAACAAACCCAGACATTTTGTATCAACACCAAAACACTAAAATCAGCAAGACTATGTCCATTTGTAAGAGAACATACAGACTACGCATGGTGTGTGAGAGGGACTGCTTGAGGGGAAAAAAAAAAAAACAACTAGTAATGGAAATTACTTTTGGGCTTTTTTTTTTTGGGGGGGGGGAGGGGGGGGGGGGGGGGGCAGATGAAGAGGACAGTGTGAAGCACCAAAAAATGAAGAGGTGGATTTCGGCCTTAGGGGGGAAAAAAAATCACCGCCTTAGGTGCTCCATTGATCCGATAACTGATGCCACAAAAAAAAAAAAGACAGACAGACAGACAGACAGACAGACAGACAGACGGACAGACAGACAGACGCACAGACGGACAGACGGACGGACAGACGGACAGACAGACGGACAGACGGACAGACGGACAGACATGCAGACAGACAGACCGACGGACACTGTGTCCTTTCCACCCTTTGCCCTCCCAGTGACGTACACGCAGGGGCGATCACCTCTCCAAGGGGCGGGGCACACGTGGAAATCCCCCGGACATCTTTCCGCCGTTAACGACACCGTTGGCTCTCTTCTCCCCGCTGTTTCCCATCAATCTGTCCCCCCCGCTCCCCCTCCCCCTTCCCCTTCCCCCGGCCCATTCCCTGGACTCCACCCCCCCCCCCCCCTCATCCGCCCCCCCCCCCCCCCCCTTCCATCCCCAAGGGTGACAGCCGACAATTTGATCTCCATCACTGTGCTCCTAGGACACAGAGAGAGAGAGAGAGAGAGAGAGAGAGAGAGAGAGAGAGAGAGAGAGAGACAGGCAGACAGACAGACAGACAGATAGACAGACATACAGACAGACAGAGACAGAGAGAGACACAGAGAGAGACAGACACAGAGAGAGACAGAGAGAGACAGGGAGGGACAGAGACAGAGAGACAGAGAGAGACAGAGACACAGAGAGAAAGACAGAGACAGAGACAGAGAGAGAGAGAGAGAGAGAGAGAAAAGAGAGAGAGAGAGAGAGAGAGAGAGAGAGAGAGATAAGACAACGCAAGACAAGACAAAATTCTTTACTTACGAGGATAATAAGCACTGACGCGCTTTTTTACATCCAGTCCTCGCCCTGAGTTGGGACTACAACATACAGTGAAATGAAATAATGTAAGAAAGCAAACAAAGCGGTCATGTAATCATAATGGAACATCAAATGAAAATAGAAGAGAAATGAAAAAAAATATGAATAAACAAACAAAAAATAGAAATCAAAATGAGAATAACAACAATGAAGGGAAGGAGAGAGTGAGTGTGGGTGGGGGTGGGGGTGGGGGGGGGGGCTGGGGGAACATATGGAAATGTACTACAACGTACAAGAATTAGCATGTATAAAAACAGA
>CM031627.1:51449381-51454381 GCA_018398815.1 Conus ventricosus
TTCTCAAAGACCGATATGTTTGGTTTAAATCATTAGAAATCTTGTCATAGTTTGAAGTTTTCTGGAGTAATATTTGAATGTTCAGAAAAACAAAAGGCTCTTTCAAATTGGGAACTATGAAAAAATGGGGAGCTGTTCTTCATTATCAACAGTGAACAGAATTGAAAGTTCTGTGGATTTTATTTTGATACCAACGAGATGGCGAATGTACATTGATTGAAAGGGAATGAAAGGAATCGATTATAATGAATAGTATTATAAATAATTGGGAAAAAAGGAGAGATCTATCTCTATTCAAGTTAAAGTGATTGCTATAAAAAACGTTTCTGATAAGTCAATTTGTTTATGTACTGCAGTCTAGTGGTCTTCCAGATGCAGTGCTGCGTTAAAATTAATACAAGCGTTATACCGATTTGTATTTGGGGGGCCCCCCCAGAAAAAATTCAAGTTAACAGGAAAGCATTCGGGAAGTGAAGAGGAAAAGTATGAATCAAACGTAGACGAGGGTGGTCTGAACATGTCAACATGCTTCAGTTCAGAAGCTTCTCAACTTACCATGGATGGGAAAATTTATATAACGCCAAAAGAGAATTGAAACTGGAGGTTGATCCATTGTGGCATTTGAGCAAAAACTGGCAAACGGAGGTAATTTCTGCAATGTAAAACAAGGGACAAAGGGATTTGCAGGGTATTGATAGAATTGAAACTGAATCTGGAAAGACATATTTGCTGTTATCTAGACAACAAAAAACTATAAGTAAACAAAGTGAAATAATACAGTGGTAATTTCCAGTCACAGCTTCTCTTCAACAACTCTTGTCATTAAATACAAAATAAAGTATCTTTATATCCCCCCCCAAACTGGCACAATACTAGAATGAACAGTGAAAAGGTTATATATCCATCAGAACGAAATAGACTTCTGTCTCGGACGAAGTACAGAATATGGTTTGGGGGCGAAAGACAAGGCTAAATTAGTTTTGAATATATTGGCCCTTATTAACTCTATTCCCAAAGAGTGGTTTCAATGGATAGAGGAGGAGATCCTTGCACAATTCCGATTGGATTGTGCTGCACAAACATTTCAATGCAAAACCAAAGAACTTCAGGAAAAATGTTATCAAAGACAACGTAAACAAAGTTACCATCGGCCCCATTATTTCTGGGAAAGGAAATTTGGTACACCTAGACAAACAGGGCGTGGTCTAGGGTAAAGAAACCACAAGAAGTGCCGGAATCAGAGTCCTTAACTGGAAAGTGTTACATAATATTTACCACATATATATGTTAAACAAAATGAAAATACGAGAAAATAATCAATGTTATATTGTGTTGATAGGTGGATTTTATTGAACATTTTTTCTACAATTGTCGTTGTAAAGAATTTTTGGATGGAATTTCATTGAGCAAAAAAATTTATGTAGACACAAGTATTAAGCTAACGTTGTCAGTCGCTGACGTTTTTGTTTGGTGAAAACAATTCATTCTCCCCACGTGGAATAAATCTGTATTATAAACCGTCATTTCTATTGGTTGGGAAAATGTCCATAATGCATTTTAAAAAGACACAGTCTGTTTCTCATTGCAATCTATATTTGAAAAAGAATTTAAACATAAGAGAGGCTGTTATATCTCCTTCATCTTCCAGCTTCTTCGCCCCGTCCACCGCCCCCCCCCCTCCCCCCCCCCCCCCCCCCCCCCCCCCCCCCCCCCCCCCCCCCCCCTTTCCCCCCCCCCCCCCCCCCCCCCCTCCCCGCTTCTCCCGCGCTCGCTGTCCTTTCTCTGCCTTCTTTTTCTCTTTTTGGCCCTGCTGTCGGTCATCGGTAGCTGCTCTCTCTCTACTCAGGGTATTTATATCACTTTTAGGTCATGTTTCCAAGTTTTAAAATCTTTATTTCATTTATTATTTCATTTATAAACGTATTTCATTTCCTTTAGGGGGATGGGATGGAGTGGCGGAAGAATCGTGATTCCTGTATTCTGTGCATATTTCTTTCTTAGAAACCCATGTATATTTGCGGATAGGATTTATTAACTTGTATGCCTTTGACTTTCGACGAATGATTTCGCAGGGACCACGATTGGTGCTGGGCGCGCACACGCGGCATAACGACACAAGCACCACGTACACACACAACACACACCCACACACACAAACACACACACACACACTCTCACACACACACACACACACACACACACACACACACAACAACACACACAACACACACACACACACGCGCGCACTCACGGATATTGTCCTCGGCTGACGGTCCTTCTCCGTCCTCCTTCCAGCCACATCCCCCACCCCCCTCCCCAAATATTTCATCTTCTTATATTGCAAGGGATGGCGTTTCGGGGAAACGGCAGGTGCGAGACTACTTTTAATTGTAGAGTACACAAATTTTTTGATCCTTTTGTTCCATGTTCGCTCGCTCCTGCGGACTTGTGAGTTGATTTTTACGTTGTGACGGCCTCCCTGGCTGCCTGATTTGTCGTGGCCTTTGGCGGTCGGCTGGGCTTTATAGCAACATTATTCTTATCTTATTCGTTCCTTCGGTCATTCTCCCTGGATGTTTTTCATTTTTTCGTTTTTCCAAGGAGGGCTTCTTCGGGTGGAAAACAGGGGGGGAACATTCTCTGGGGGTTCTTTTCGGGGTAAAGACATTTGGACACCACGGGAGGAGGAAAGAGGAGGAGAGGAAAAATGGGATCGGAGAAGAGAAAAGGAAGAACGGAGGACTAGGGGAAAAGGCGACCGAAGGACGAAACCAAGAGAACGGAAACGAGAAAACGACGAAACAAAAGGGAAAAAAAAGGAAAACGAAAAAACGGAAGGAAAAATGAAAGGAGAAAGCTGGAGGAGAAAAAAAAAACGGAAAAACGAAAAGGAGGAAGAAAAAACGAACGAACAAGAACGGAACGGGAAAAAAACACGACAAAGGAAAAAAAAAAGGGGAAACGGAAGAAAGGAGCTGGAAAAAGAAAAGAAGTGAGAGAGGAGAACGGAGTGAGAACACGGGTGAGGAGAGAAAATGAGATGGAAAGAGAGATGGGAGGGGGAGCGAGATAAGGGTGAGGAGGAACGGTGGAGGCGTAAAAAAAAAAGGCGAAAAAACGAGGAAGAACGGGAAGAAAAAAAAAACGGAAAAAAAAAAGAAAAAAGAGGATGGAAAAAAAAAACGAAAAAAAGGATAGATCTTTGTTTGTTTGTATTCGTCTATTCAACCAGGTCACAATAGGCCGGAATGATTATGTAGTTCACGTTGTGTGACAGCTGTATATTTATTTGGATATTTCGTTGGTTTTACACAGCAACGAATTTCTTGTCATTTTTTGTCTTCTTTCCCTTCTTCTCATCTTCCTTTTCTTTCCTTCGTTTTTTCCTCTTTTTCTCTGGTTTGTCGAGATTCTTTCCTTTCCTCCTTTTTCTCTGTTTGTCGAGTTCTTTTTTTTTTTTTTCCTTGTTTGAAGCTGGGAACATGATCAGAGTGAGAGTGTGCCAGTACACCACACATTAGAACATAACCAAACCAGACCACTTTTGTATCAAATGCCAAAAACAACTAAAATCAGCAAAAAAGTTTGTCCATTTGAAAGAAGAACATACAGACTATGCATGGTGTGTAAAGAGACTGGTTGTTACAAAAAAAAAAAAAAAAACAAAAAAAAAAACCTAGTCGTGGAAAATTGATTTTTTTTCTTCCGTTTTGTTCTTTTTGGCAGATGAAGAGGGACAGTGAGAAGCACCAAAAAATGAAGAGTGTTGGATTTTTGGCCTTAGGGGAAAAAAAAAAAAAAAAAAAGGAAGTCGCCGCTTAGTGCTCCATTGATCGACAACTGATGCCTATAAAAAAAGAAAAAAAAAAAACAACAACAGGCAACAACAACAACAACTACTACTTCTACTATACTCTACGACTACTACTTCTACTACTATACTTCTACAAGAACAGCAACGCAAGAACAAAACAATCTACTACTATACTACTACTATACTATACTACTATACTACTACTACTACTACTACTACTACAAGAACAGGCAACAACAAGAACGACCATACTACTACTGCTGCTGCCGTGCAAGAACAGGGAGCGCAACAGCGCCACCCCACCACCCCTAACCAACACGCATCCACCCCCCCACCACCACCATCCCACCCCTACCACCACCACCGTCATCTCCACCCACCACAGCACCACCTACCACACCCCCTACACCACACCCCCTACCATCCCACACCCACCAGCACCAACCCTACCACCACCACCGTCATCTCCACACCACCACCAGCACCACCCTCCACCACCACCGCCATCCACCACCACCACACCACAATCCAACACACCATACACCCCACCACCCACCCCTACCACCACACCGCATCACACCCACCACCACCACACCACACCTACCACAACAACCGCCATACCACCACCACTGCCATCCCCCCCCAACCACACCCACCCTACCACCACCACGCCCTCACCACACCACCACCAGCACCTCATCAACTTTACTACCCTACTTCAAACTGGTCTTCTGCTGCACGTTGTTATTCATTTTTATTTTTTGTTCCTTCCTTCCTTCCCTTCGTTCCTTCGTTCGGTTCTCTCTCTCTCTCTCTCTCTCTCCTTCTCTCTCTCTCTCTCTTTCTCTCTCTCTCTTCCTCTTCTCTCTCTCTCTGTCTCTGTCTGTCTGTTCTGTCTGTCTGTCTGTCTCTCTCTTCTCTCTCTCTCTCTTTCTCTCTTCTGTGCTCTCTCTGGCTGCTTCACACCGATTGTCTGGCACCTCGTCCATACCTCTTCATCTCCCCCCCCCCCCACCCCCCCACACCCCCCCACCACCCCCCCACCCCCCAGGACTTCTGCTTGTTGATTTCTGGCTGGCAAATGAGTAGAAAGCAACAACACACAAAAAACAAAAAATAAACAGAGAAAGAAAAGAGAAGAAAAGAGAGTGAGAGAGAGAGAGAGAGAGAAGAGGAGTAGAGAGAG
>CM031627.1:51471881-51512319 GCA_018398815.1 Conus ventricosus
GTCTCCAAGCGAGTGGTCTTGTCCTGCATCTGGCTGTGGCTGTGTGACAGGAGCGCCAGGTCGTCAGCGAAGTCAAGGTCGTCGAGCTGCGTCCAGAGTGTCCACTGTATACCGTTGTTTCTGCCTGTTGTAGTGGTCTTCATGATCAGTCAATGACCAGGAGGAAGAGGAATGGCGACAGCAGGCATCCCTGCCGAACTCCGATCTTCACCTCGAAAACTTTCGGACAGGTGGCCGGCGTGGGCAATCCTGCAGTTCATGTCTGATAGGTGCACCGGATGAGGGAGATGATCTTCTCGGGGATCCGTAAATGCCTCAGCAGCTTCCACAGCATCTCTCTGTCCACACTGTCGAAAGCCTTCTCATAATCTATGAAGTTGATGTAAAGGGGGGAGTTCCACTCCAGCGACTGCTCCACGATGATGCGCAGGCTGGCGATTGGTCGGCACATGATTTGTTCTGCCGGAAGCCTGCCTGCTGGTCTCGGAGCTTGGGGTCGACAGCCTCTTTCATTCTCTCCAGTAGAACCCTGTTGAGAACCTTGCCTGGCGTTGACAGGAGCATGATCCCTCGGTAGTTGCTGCAGTCCTGAGGTTTCCTTTCTTCGGCAGTTGATGACGATTCCTTCTTTCCACTGAGCCGGTACTCCTCCTTCTCCCAGATCTTGCTGAAGAGGCTGTATAGCATGTTGACAGCTGTCTCTATGTCTGCTTTGATGGCTTCTGCTGGTATCTCGTCCAGCCCTGCAGCCTTCCCATTTTTCAGAGTCATGATGACCTTCTTGATCTCTGCCTTTGAGGGTTTGTCACAGCTGATGGGCAGTTCTGTCTCTGCGGGTGGGATGTCTGGTGGTGCGTCAGGGGCGGGGCGGTTCAGCAGCTCCTGAAGTGTTCTGCCCATCGTTCAGCTGTTCCTCGGTTGTTGTCAGTGGGTTTCCGTTCTTGTCCTTCACTGGCTTGTCTGTCTGCTGGAACTTACCCGTCAGCTTCTTGGTCACCAGGTACAGGTCCTTCAGGTTCCCCTGTCCGGCTGCTGCCTCTGCTTGACTGGCCAGGTCGTCAAAGTAGTCCCTCTTGTCCTTCTTGATGCTCTTTTTTACTTCTCCGTTCGTCTGTTTGCTCTTCCTGTCCCTTTTGCCCTAGCTGTTTGTTGGGGGCTCTTAAGCCCGGTGAAGCTTGATAAGGGTATCTGATAAGACAAAATTTTGGGAAAAAAAATTAAAAAAATTTGGGTCCGGGGTGATGTTGGTGCTTGAAGTTTGTGAATTTTTTTCCCTTTTGTTGCTTTACAATATGTTTTGCCCTCCACTTGGCGCTTTTGGTTTTTTGCCTCCTTTAAACTTTTGACTGAAGTAGTCTCTTTTGGGGTTTTTTTCAACTTCTTTTGAAAAAAGGTTTCTCTGCCTTTGTTTTCCGCAAAAAAAATTTGCTCCCTTTGGTTTTGGTCACGTATCCCTTTTTCTTTGCAGCAATTCGGGATTTAAACCCAGGGGTTCATCGGCGGATGCCAAAACTTTTTTTTGATTTTAAACGGCGCGTGTTTATTTATGGGGTGGGGGAATTTTTGGTCCCCCAGAAGGACAGTGCATATCAAACTTTCTGAGTAATTAAAAGTTAAGTGTTTGGGGGAAATGTTTAAGTCATAGAGGTATGCTGCTTCAAAAAAACTTTTTGAAAGGGGCGGTATTGGAGGGGTATGTGACCTTTGGGTGGTTTTGGGGAGCCTTAAGGCCCACGTGCAGAAGACTGGGACAGTGATCATTTACCAGAATGAAACCACTAAAAACATTTAGAAATTGGGGTTTTGTTTTTTGTGTTTTCCCATGTTTAAAATAAGGGGTCGCAGTTGTTTTAGTTATTCTCGTTGGGGTTTGTACTAACTGTGGAGTGCATGAAGGGGAAGTGAAATTTGCCCCAAGCTGGTTTGTTTTAACATATAAATTTTGAAGTCCCCTAACAGTGGGTTTATTTGAATTGTTGGGGACGGGACCCAATCCTCTTTTGTACAAAGTTGTCATCCCTTTTCTATGGGGAAAGGGAGGGTGTCTTTTTAAAAATTGTCCGATTTTTAAATTGGCGGTGTTTTGGGATTTTTTTTTTTAAATTTTCAATCCAGATACATTGGCAGTTTAGTTTAAAGATCGTTTTTCGTGGGTAATGTTGGAAAATTGATTGATGAATGTATACGGCAAGGCCAGTATTTTGGGGGTTTGTCACTGTCGCGTTTTTTCTATTTTGTATTCAGGAAGGCTAAAAAGGGGTTATTTTTAGGGCGAAGGTTTTTAAATTTTGGGTTTTCACTTTTGCCAAATACTTTACGGGGAGGGGGTGACTTTTTTAAAAGAGTGAGGGAGTTTGGCATGGACCTTTTTAAAAAAGGTTTGAAAATTGAGATGTCCAACTTGAAGTCCGGGGCGGGGGTTTTTAATGAAAAGGGCCATGGTAGTAAGGGAACAGAGGCACAAATCGCGGGGAAGACATTTTTTCACAAAAAGACACAAAAAATTTCTAGGTTAAAAACAACAACAACAACAACAGCAACAAAAAACCCAGCAAAAACCCAGAAAAAAAGGTTGGGGAAAAGTAACGTTTGGGGGATAACGCCCAATAATACGGGCCCAACACAAAGTTTTTAAAAAGGTTAACTTTTAAAGCCTAAAACAGATAACAGAATGAAATTTTTGGGAAAATTCATTAGTCAGTAAAAAAACAAAAAAAAAAAAGGGAGAAATTTTTTGAAGCAAAATTGTCGAACAAATAGAAAAAAAGAAAACAAAGTAAAAAGGCAAAAGGCAATGAATACGATAACACCACAAAACCAAACAAAAAAAAAAAATTTTTAAACGGGGTTTGGCAAATAAAGAGGATCGATGATGCTATGAGCACAATCCCACTTTAGAGCGGGTTTAAAAAGTGTAGATAAAGAAAAGGCAAAAAAAGCACACAAAAAAGACAAAAAAAAAAAACAAAAAATTTAAAATAAAAACAAACACAACAAAAACAAAGCCAAAAAGAAAAGAAAAAAGAAAAAAAAATTTTTTTTTTTTTTTTTTTTTAAATTCTGTATTCACAACATTTTTGGCGGTAAAAAAAGGGACCCCGGGTTTCCCAAAAGTCAGGAGGCGGGCCCAAATTTTTCCTTCTCAGCCCCAAAAAAAAGGGAGAGCACCGCCGACCCGGGGCCTACCTCACTTCAAATTTTTGTAAGGGCCACCCAAAAAAGACAACATCTTCGAAGCTGGTAAAAAGGGAACACAATAAACACAATCGAGGGTTCTGACACAAACAAAAGCAGAAAAAAAAGTAAAGTTTTCCCATCTTAGTGCCCATGAGTAGCCCATATGATAAATTTTGTTCGGGAAAAAAAAAAAACCCAACAAACAAACAAACAAACAAATTTAACTAAAAAACGAAAACCAATAAAAAAGGGGAAGGGAAGGGATGGGGGGGGGTTTTGGGAGTGGTGAGGGTAGGGGTTTATTTAAAAATTGTAAAAACTTGTATTAACAAGGGAGGTTGCAAAATAAAATTTGAGCCTAAACGAATGCGCGAAAGCGCGCTTGTTTTCACCGCGCTTGTGCAAAACACACACTATCGCACCAAAAACCCTTATACACACGCACACCCTCAAAACAAAACACCCCAAAACACACACACTCACACACAAAACCCACCACACACACAACACACACACAACACAACACCCCACACGCACACTTGCAACCACGCACGCCCTTTCAAAAACCCCACACAACACACACACACACACACCACACCCCCAAAACAACCCACAAACCCCAACGTACGCACTTTTCGCTTTCACACACACAGAAAAACACACAACGCACGCGCGCACACACACACACAACACCCCAAACCCCCCACACAACACCCCCAACACAACACACACCACACCACACACTTACACACACACACCACAAGACCACACACACACACACCCCAAACACACACACAAAAACACTGTGGAAATGTCTCACATTTAGTCTCTAAAAAACCACAGTGTAGGGCGGAGGCAGAATATGTAATTTGGTAAAGTCGGGCCCGCCGAGGTGGAAGTAAGGTGGATGTCGGGTCCCCGGAAGGGGCGGGGGGGAAAGGGGACCCCCGGGTTTGTCAAGGATAAACCCGGGGGGTAGCGGGATTTTCGGGTGCCAGGGGGTGGAGGATGGGAAAAAGACCCCCCTGTTGACCGGGCCTTTGGGGTAGGTGGCGGCAGAAACGGGGGCAGGATGGCGGTCTGAGGGCTGCGGTGGAAATGAACCAAGTGAGACCAGTGTCTATTGGTTTCTATCGTAGCTGGGGGGGGGGGGGATGCGGGGAATGAAACCAGCTCTCGCCACAGGTTTTCAAATTGGGCGCCCGCAGGGGTTGTCGGCGGTTTTTTTTGGGGTGGGCCGTATTTGAGGTTTGTACGCCAACCTGTTTTGTCCTTTTGGGGCTGGGGTGGGGTTCAGTGTACAGGCCCTTTTGCGTGGGCCCGTTTTTTTGGTGATGAAAATGGAGTGGGGTGGGCATATACAATGTTTTCTTGGCACACATTTATGAGGGTCAAGTTGGAGGGGGTGGACGGTCTTTTTGAGAGGGGGGCGTCCCGGGGGGGGAAAATTAAATGGGGGAAGCCAATAGTCTAGCCGGGGGGGAAAAATATGTTGATGTGTTTAAATTCCTGTGCCCATGTTTTTTTTCCGTGATTGTTGTATGTTGCACGTGTGTTTTTCCAAAGTTTTACATGTTTTTGCTGGGGTTTTTTTTTGGCGGGGAAAAGGTTGTTTAAGCCAATGAATAAGATCATCGACAGTGAGACCTGGAACCTGATGATTTGGCTCTTACCTTTGAAAATTTGGAGGTTTGGGGGTTAATTTTTGTATGGCTGGTCGCCATAATGACATTTGAGAAATCAGTTTTCAAACCCGTATTTTGTGCAAGAAGCTGATGGGGTGATAATTTTGTTTTTTGCTGCGTCTGACCCTGACTGTTTTGTTGCATCATTAACCACTGTCTTTGACTGTGTTTTTTGTGTTGTTCCTGTGGTGGGGGTTTTTGGGGGTTGGGGGACTTTTTTTCCAGCCCGTTGTGTCAGTGGTCTGAGCAGTGTGTTTTATCTGAGTGATATTGTGGGTTTTTTTTGGGACTTGGGGGGACATTTTTTGTGGTGACGGGGCTGCACTGGGGCTTGACCCAGAGTGTGGGTCTTTTTTCCGATCTTTCGGGGAACCTCATCCCCCCCCCATTTCTTTAAACGGGGAGCGCATGGAGAATTTGGGGGAGGTGGGGAAGGGGGACAGGCAGAACAAAAGGGCCCTTGCCAGATGGTGGGGTTTTGGTTTTGGGTTGGGTGGGGTTAAAAACTGGTTTTTTTTGAGGTGTTTGATTTTCAGATTTCAGGGGGTTGTTTTGGCTTCTAATCGGCAAATACTTGGGGATGTGGGTGCAAGAGTTTTAAACCCGTTTGACAATAGTTTTTGCCAGAGTTTTGGGGGGCCCTTTTTTGTTTGGGTTGTGTATTTCTGGGTTAATTTGTGGGCGTAGGAATGGGTGGGGGTTTTTTGCTTGTTTTTTGAGGACGCAACCCTGCGTGCCCCCTTTTTTTTTTGTTTTGAATGAGGGGGGGGCGGGGGGTTTTTTTCACTTCGGAGTGGGCAGGTGGTTGGTTTTTTTTTTTGGGTTTGGGGTGTTTCCCATCCCAAATTTTTTTGGAATTTTAAAGAAACTTCGTTTCTGCTTTTTTTGAAATATGTGGAGTATTTGTGGTGAGTGCTGGGGTGAACTGTGGGTGCTTTTTTCCCCGGGGGCGATTTGTGGCGGGCCCAAGGGGGCGGGCTTTGGCGAGGATGTGGTTTGGGGAAAGGGGAGTGGTATAGGGGCTGGCTGGAGGGAAGGGGGTTGGGCTGGTCGAAAATCAATCGGGGGGAGATGAGGGGGGGTCCATGGGGGGGGGATGTCCTGGAAAGGAGGGCCCCGGGAAAGGGGAGCGCTTCAGGGGGGAAAGGGGGAAGGTCAGAAGGGTTTGTCGCATACAGCCTTTTTGGGTTGGAAGGGGGAATCTTGGGGGGTTTTTAAAAAGAAAAGGGTTGTTCGAATCCCCGGGGATTAGGGGTTTCGAACTAAAATTACCCCCGGGCCCTTCCCCTTGCAAAAGGTTTTCCCCGGGACAAGAAAAAAGGCCTGTCGTGAAAAAAACAGTGAGGGTGGGGTTTTTTGGGGGAAAAGTTGACTTGCCCCTTGGTCCGGTAGAAGTAAATACGGGGGAAAGGCTGGGGGGGTTTAAGGGAAAAAATTGGGCCCTTTCGCTGAGGAAAAGAGGCCGATTTTTTTGGCGTATCGGCCCATTGTACGCTGAACTCTGGCCCTGGGGTTAAATTTTGTCCCCGGGCCCATAAGGTTTTTTAAAATATTTGTTTTGGGCAAATTGGGAAGAGGTGTTTTGGGAAATTTTAAAAATTTGTGATTTTGGTTGGGGTCTTTTTTAATTTGTAAAACCCGGGGGAAACCCAGTCAAAAAGCATTTTATTCGTGACCACAGACAGGGCTGGGGAAGCAGGGGTTTGGGTGAAAGAAGGAGTGTTTGGGGGGAGGGGGGGAGGGGTTGTGGGGATTTGAGGGAGGGGATGGGGAGTTTTCCCGGGGTAAAAACTCAGGGTCAGAGATGGTTAAAAACTACATGGTCCCCGAAAAAACGGGCCATCCCCCGTCGCAAAACCAGTACAATTTGGGAGCTAAGAGGATAAGGATGGGGGTTAGGTAAGGGAGCGGGAAAAAGAAAAGGGGGAGGGGGGGGGTTGGGGGAGGATTTGGGGGGTATGGGATAGAAGGCGGGGCCCAAATTGAACTCCCAAAACAAATCAAAGTCTAAGCTCCACACACCCGGTTCCCCCTTTAAAGGGGGTTTAAACAAAGAACGTACTTGTTTGGTGGGGTCCTGGGAAGCAAACACGGTGAGAGAAGAAGGTGGGCTGAAGGCACAACAAGGGCTGAGGCACTGATTAACCAGTTTTTAAACGTCCCCCCGGGCTCACCCCACTGGCACGGAAACCACATGAAATAGTTACAGGACTTAGACCCTTCCATTGCCCCATGGGCGAGGAAGGTCCCGGGGGGGGAAAGGGGAAAGGAATAAACGTCTGTAGGAGTGGAAAAGTGGCCAGTTGATGAAAAAAGGCACCAGAAACACCACAGGTTTTTCCCCGGGCTTGGGTCCAAATTCCCGGGCTGAGACGCCCGGACGGAAAGCTGGGGCAAAGGGGCCAGCTGAAGTTTCACAAACACGGGGGCGCTTTTTTTCGGGGCCTGGGCAACGAAGGATCAAGACAGAACGTGCAAGGAGGGCTGTCCCGAGACTCCCGAAAAACCGTGTGTTTGTATTAAGAGAAAAGGGATGATCAAATAACTTTTTTTCCTTTTTGAAAACCAAAAAATAAGATGAATCCAGGTGAAAGGCGTAATCCCCCAACACTGTCTTTTAATAACTCACCCGCTGGGTCACAGCAGGTTAAACTTGAAAAAAGCAACAAAAATTGCGGACGTTCACTTGCGCCCGCAAAAATGCGTCCGCACCCGAGAGGGAAGAGAGAGAGTGAGAGAGAAAAGAGAGAGGGGAGAAAACTCATTGACTCATTGAAAATTTTAATATAAAAGAGCAAAAAAAAGCCAAAATAACATGGGGGGGAAATTCCCCCCATGAAAAAAGGACGAAGACATGTATGGCGAAAAACGCGGGACCTACTCGTTTTTGAGTGAACCAATTTTAGGGGGAACTTTAAAAAACAACAATAAACTTTGAAATAAAAGTAGGTAAAAGTTTTCATGTCAATTTCAAACCTCCCAAAATTTTGGGAAAAATACAAAGAAAAATTAAACATAACTACATGTCTACACCCCAAAAACCCCACACAACACCACACACCCCCATAAAAATATATAATTTTAATAAAATTATAGATATTTTTTATTTATATATATTTATATTTAAAATATATTTTTAAATATAACAAACTAAAAAATTCCAAGGAAAAGGGTCCGAGCCCCGTTCCAGCAACTTACAGAGCAGTTTTGGTGTTGAAATTTCGCAAAAAAATTTTGAATTAAAACAAAGCTTGCTCTTATGTTTAGATTTAAGGGAAAAAAGGGGGGGATACGCATTCATATCTGCATGGTAGATGATTCTGCCTAATAAAAGTATGTTCTTGAGTGGGTTTTAATGGGGAAAAATTAAAAAAAACTTCTCAAAAAAAGCCTTCAGCAAGCTTATATTCCCCCAAGGGGGGGAAAATCACTAACAAAATTTTCTCATGGTCATTTTACCCGGGTACAGATATGAAAAACCCTAAACTCCCCAAAATTTTTCAATCTAAGACAAAAAAGCAAGCTTTGGGTTTAAAAATTCTATTTTATATTACGCCTACGCACAAAAATATCATAAAATACATACAACACATACACGCACACCCGCATGTACATCAAGTAAATTAAAATTCATAATCACCGCAGCCAACGAATGATTCAGTCTCTAAGAAAATTGGGCACTGTGCAATTTCCTTATTCAGTTGGGCCGCTGGGCACTGAAAAAGGAAAGCGTTTACTAAACAGAAAAATCAAGGGCACGTGTTTTTTTTCCCCAAATTTTTCATGCTTCGGCAATGCATTTTGCCCGGATTTGATCAACAACTCATTTTTCCCTCTCAACAGGGGCCAAATTTTTAACTTTTTTTCAGGGAGGGGAAGAGGGGAGAAAAGAGAGGAGAGAGGTGAAATTTAGGACTTTAAGAACGCCCGGCAGGGTTTTGGGCGGGGGTTTTTGGGCGTCACCCGGTTTGGGGCCATTAAAAAGCGGGCAAGCGGGACGCAGTTTTGGGGTCTGCTGGTCCGACAACCCCTTTGCCTGACACACCCGCCCGCTTCGTCTTTTCAGTTTTTTCCCCATTGGGGAGATCACAAAATTATTTCGTGAGTGGTTTTTTTTTCTGTATATGCCCCAAAATTTTGTCAGGAGTGGTAACTGTACCTTTTTGTTCCATTGCCAAATTTCGTCTTTTGGGTGTTCTTAAAAGACTGAATCTTTTGTTGGGTGCTCTTAAAAATTTATCTCTGTTTTTGTGGGCTGGGGTGATAGTTTGTATTGGTTTGGGTTTAAAGGGTTTTTTTTTTTTTTTTTGTTCTGTGTGTGTTTTATGTTTATAGTAAAAAAACGCCGCGCGCGCGCGCCCAAGGGGGGAGACAAAATCGCGCGGGCACAGTTACGACTTTTTGGAATGACAGCCATTGTTTTTGGGCGGGGGGGTTTTGGGTTTTGCGGGGTCTTTTCCCGTTGAAATTTTTGGGCCCGACCGTTTGTAAGGGGGTTGTTTTTTTGGTTTAGGGAAGGGGAGCGGGCTGGTGCTGTGGTTTTTTGTTTGAAATATCCGAATGTCAAAAAAACCTTTTTTGGAATTTTTGAAAATGTCCCCCAAATTTGGTTTTTCACTCGTGAACGTTACTGTTCGTGCTCAATTTTGGTTCGTGTCCTCCGACACTACACGTTTGGGTTGGGTTCAAAGTTTAATCATCTTTAAAAAAACAGAAGGGGGGGGGGGGGGGGGGGGGGGGGGGGGGGGGGGGGGGGGTTTGAAAGGGGCAGGATGAAGCAAGAGGGGCCTACCCATGCCAAATATTGTTGTGGGGAAAAAGCGGGGGTTTTTTTGCAAAAAACGGACGAGTTTTAAGCCTGTTTTTCGATTTTTTTGGGGAGTACCGGGAGGGCCCGCCCGATGTCTCGGTCAGACGGGGGTTTCGTGGGACAGACGCTGACCCAACCCGGACCAGGCTTTTCGGGCGTTCGTTTCAATTTTGGTTCCGAAGCCATTACAAACAAGGGCGGGGGAGGGGGGGGGGGGGGGGGGGGGGGGTTTTGGTTTTTTTTTTGTGAATTAAACGGATAGTGCCCAGATTAAAAGTCCCGCGAAGAAAATTTTTGTCAGGGGCCTGGAAAATGCTTTTTGAATAAAAAAAAAAATGGCTATTACATGGTGGAGGACCCCTAACCCAAGCATTGTAGCAAAACAGAGGCGATAGCCAAAAAAACAAACAAATATTAAAACCCTTTCGGAAAAATTTTTTTCCAGGGTTGATTTCATTTTTTAAAACCCCAAACCCCCAAAAAGCTGTAGTCTTTTGTAAAAGATCTTTAAATTCACCAAATTTTAGAAATGAATGAAAATGATTTTTAAGAAAGTGTCTGAGATTAGGGTTTTTTACCCGGGGGTGGGGCAAAAGTCATATTTGGGGTTTCATCTATAAGAGTCCCATTTTGGGGGAGCTAGAAAATGAAAAAAAACTGATTAAAAATAAATTTAAAAAGGGGAAAAATTTTTAAAAAATTTTGACCGTGTGTGCATAAATGGGGGTTTTAAATTTTTCCAAAAAACAGATTGGAAAGGGAGTGGGGTGGTGAAGAGAACAAGGGGAAATTTATTGAAAGTCCCTTTGAGGGTGCTTTTTTTACCAAGTAGTGACAAAACCCAAACCCAAAAAAAGAGAAGGGGCAGAAAAACAAATTTTTCTTGATTGGGGGATCATTAATGAGAAAAACCCTTTTTTCAGAAGTGGAGCCTTTACCCCCCCTTGGAAAAAATAACCATGAAGTTTTTTAATTTTAAAATTTTCCCTTTGGGTGAAAAAAAATAGAAAAATAAGGGCAGAAGAAAAAATTTGATATGAAAAAAGGGAAATTTTCCCGATAGAGTTGATCTTAACAAAACCAATTTGGTTTTGAAAATGGGCAAAATTGGGAAAGTTGACCCAGGCTGGGGAAGGGTAAAAGAGAAAATTCAATTTAAGCTATTTGGAAAAAAAAAAATTCCTAAGTTAAAATTTAAAAGAAAACAAAAAATTGAAACCAAAATGGATGGATAGAAAATCATTGAAAAATTATTAAAAAGAAATACAAACCCGTATCAAAATTTTTTAGAACAAAAAGGGCAGAGATTACCCGCATATATAAAAGTAAGAAATGTGTGTGGTCGACAAATCAGAAAAAGTAAAAAGGGAAATTTGAGCAAAAATTTGCAAAAAGAATGCAAAATAATCCAAAAGCCTTTTTTAAATAATTTCAGTCAAAAACAAAAGGGAAGAGTAGGAAACAATCCTTTGAAATCACAAGATGGGAAAAAATAGAGACAAAGGGGTTGGAAAAACTGAGATTCTAAATAATTTTTTTTTTCTTGTGTTTTTACCCGAGAGGATAAAAGGGGCATACCTTTTTTTTGGGAATACCAAAAAGTAAAACAAATGGAAAAACGTCTATGATGTAATTATTAAACCCCCGGGAAAGGTTAAAAAAAAAAACTTTATAATCTAAATCCGAATAAAGCGCAAGGGGCCTGATGCTATTCCATCCGCGTTTTTAAAAGAAAATTAAACAAAAGAACAAACAAGCCTTAGTATCCTTTTTAAAAAAATCCCATAGAGCCCGGAACTTTAACCCCGAGACTGGGAAAAAGGGGGAACCCTAATTTTATTTTCAAAAAGGGGGAAAAAGAATGACCCTGGAAATACAGACCTGAAAACCCTTTACAAGTGTGCCCTTTTTAAGGGTATTGGGGTCAACGTAAGAGATTTAATCGTTTATCCTATGAGAAAAATGAGTTGAAAGCCAAAGGGCCAAAGGTTTTCGTCAAAAGTAGTTTGTATTACACAGTTGCTTGAGGTAATGGAAAGGGTTTTCTAATTTTAAATTTATAGGGAGATAAACATTGATGTTTTGTACCTGGACCCTTTTGTTTAAAACCTTTTTGATTCGGGGGCCCAATCCCGACTACTTAGTAAACTCAAATCGTTTTGGGATCTGGGAAAAGTTTTGGATTGGATTTGAAGATTCTTGAGAGATGAGTTTTAGAAAGTTAAAAGTTGGATTTTTCCCGTTTCTAGTAATGTAATGGGCATTAGTGGAATCCCCCCCAAAGGGGCTTTCTGGGACCCTAATTAAATTTTTTATAAATTTTTTAAAAACTTTTCCCGCCGGGGGAAAAAGAATGCCCAATTTTTGGGTGGTGTTTTCTAAGTTGTAAAGTTCCCATTTCCCAAAAAATTTTTTAAAGCAAAATGACATTTAGCTACTTTTAAATTGGGGCCCAATCATGGAATTTGTACTTCCAAAAACATCCCAAAAGCAAAAATAATACATACGGCAAAAGAAAAACCCCAAATTAAAAAATTTCAGTATGAAAATTGGGGGGCAAGAAGTTCAAAAAAGTCGTTTAAGAGGAAAAAAAAACTTGGGGGTAAAAATTTGATGAAAAACTTTCTCTTTTCAGACACATTACACAGACCCGTCAAGAAAGCCTGCAGATTTTTGGGATTAAGAGAACTTTTACAATTGGACAGAGATACCTTTTTAGACTTTTCTTGGGGAATGGTGAGATCGTTTCCCTTTTAAAAGGCAATGTTTAAAATGGTCCCCCAAGACTAAAAAAGGGAGTCCCAAAAGAAAAAAGAAAAGGTCGGAAGAGCAACTAAGTTTAAACCGACAAATTTCTGAATTTTCCATATGAAACAGATTTAATTTTCCTAAGGGTTTCCATCCCCCAAAACTTGAAGGGGTAAGGAGGATTCCGGGTCCAAAAATTATAAAAAATTTTTTAAAAATCTTGTGATAATTTATCAAGCATGTTTTTTGAACCCCGCACAAACCAACAAACCCGTAAAACCCGGTTTGTGACAAAATTTCCCAAAAACGCCCAAATTAAACTTTAAAATAAGGAAAAATTTCTTCGCCAGAGGATAGCCCCCAATTTTTGGGAAAAAATAAAATTCCCAAAAATCAAACGTGCACCAAAAATTTAAATCTTTTAAAAATCTTTTCGATAAGATGAAATAATTCAACATCTGTTCAAATTTGATGGTCGGAAAAAAAAAAACTGGGCTCGCTGTTTTGGGCCTGAAACCCAAAGGGCAGCAAAAAAAGGGGCATTTAAAGGGCCCTGAGGCTATGATGAAAACCCAAACTTTGCCCCTAAATCTGAACCTGAACCGCTGTCGTTTTCACTGCGCCCCTTTTACTTTTTCCAAGGGGGTTCCAAAAAGGGGTTTTGTCACAGTTCTTTAAAGGGTTTACCCCCAAACTAAAAACAAAGATGCCATGCAAAAATTTAGGGGAGGGGTTTTCCGTCAAAAAAGAAACGAGTTTTCCGACTCTGTGCGGGGATTTTTGGGTTTCTTCAGCCCGGGGGTTCACTGAAGAAAAATGCTGCCAAAAATACAAACAATTTTGTGAACAAAAGATGACTTTCGGAGAACAAACCCTGGAAACCCGTGCCAGGGGAAAATCCCACAGGCCCACATGTCAGGACTCTGCCCCCCCCTGGGCAGGGTCCATCCACAACATGGTTTCAGCTGGTGCCCCGGTACAGGCAACGCCTCAAGACCAAAAGCCACAGGAAAGCGGATCAAGAAGTGGCCCGCAGATGCTTAAAACCTGTGAAAGGGCCTTTCTTTGATGTACCAAACCCAACGTGTTTTTTTGAGGCCAGCTCTTTCCCGGGCGGACTGCCCAGGAACCGAGAAAAAAAGTCACCATCTGCCCCAACAGGGAAACCCCGGGTCACCGGGCACACAGGTCACTTCCCAAAAAGGGGCCGAGCCCCAAACGAAAAGAAGGAGACAACCGGCCCGTCCGGGAAAAGCAGAAGGCAGTCAGGAGGGGGTGACCGAGGCCGGCGCCGTTTCCCCCGGGAAGGTTGAGGGCTCTCTTTGGGTTTCCCCCCCCAAGGCAACTGGGCAGAGTGTCGATGCCATGACAGGGAAAAGGCCCGTGAAGAACCTTAAACTTTTGATGATCCGCAGCAGCTAGCTGAGGAAAGAATACCCCTTTTACACCCGCTTTGACCAGCACGATTTCCGATGGGCAGCAGGGCTGCTGGGAAACAGTGAAGCAGATGCCTGATAAACCCGTCGGGAAATTGATGCGTGAGGTGGAATCATGGGTTCCAAAAAGGCAAAAACCCCCCACCTATTTACAGTGTGGGGTGGGCTGGACCCAAAATCGTGGCAGGGTCGTCCCTCGTTTTTCGTTTCGTCGTCATCATCACAAATCATTTATCTCCCATCGTTGTCGGTTTTTTGTCGTCGTCATTACCTCAAACACTTTATGTTTTCCCTTTTTCTTCATCATTTTGCCCCCCTTCTTCCCCTTTCCCCTGTAATTTTATAATAATAATGATTAAAAATAATGTTGATGATGATATTTTAAAATTTTTCAAGAATTTTTTAAGAAAAAAATGATTGAAATTTTTTGCTTTAACCAAAATTGTTAATTATTATTATTTTTATTAAAATTGTTTGTTTGGGGGTGTAGGATGCTGGGGGTGGGGGTTTTTTTTTCTTTTTTTAAAAAAACCCCGTGAGTTTATTTCAACGGGGACAAACCCTGAGATGGCCCTTTTCGGTCGGGGTGGGCTATAAACCCCAAAATTACCCTTTCCTCTGTTCTTGTTGTTTTTGTTTTTTAATGAAATGATGATGACGATAACAAAAAACGGCAGCAACAACAAAAACAACCAAAAAACCCAAAAGATATTAACAATAATGATTTTAAAAAAATGATTTTATAAAAAAAAACAACAAAACTGATAATGATATCAGCCCCTCACCAATTTACTATAATCATTTTTCTTTTCTTTTGGTTTTTGTCATTATAATTATGTCTGGATTTTTTGGCAAAACCTCCACAATTTTACACATCTTCAGTTTAAGGGTTTTTATGCGGAAGAAAAAAATCGCCTTTGAAGGGTTTGTTCTCCTTTTGGGGGGGGCTTTTTCGGCTTTGCCCAAAAGACGGCCGATTCTTCCCTTTCCCCTGCGGACGCCCGAAAACCCTGCCCTTTAAAAAAAATCTTACTGTGATGTGTGGGCTTGTGTAAGAGGGTGACGTCTTCAAAATGTCTTTTGATTTGACGGGGCTCCCAAAAGAAGCAGGGGTAAACTGGGGGCCCCAAAAATAGACTACAGGCCACTATGGCCAATTTCCTGGCCAACCTGAAGTTTAGGCAATGCCAGTAAAATGATAATCAACAGCCCCCCCCCGGGGTTTCTAATGGAAAGGTTTTAAACCATGTTATAGAGTATAAAAACATTTTAAAGTTTGTTTTTGGGGATTGTTGAAACTCGTGGCCCAGGCACCAAAAACTCGATTGGTCCAAATACCGGCTGAGACGACGACTGGACGAGCTAAGTGCACTGAGATCACAACACGGCGCTGTCAGGGCCTACAACGAAGATCAAACAGCACTCGCAAGGAGGGCTGTGCCGAGACTCCACGAGAATCCGTGATGGTTTGTATTAAGAGAAAACGGATGATCATCAATAACTTCCTTTTCCGTTTAGAAAACCAAAAATATATATGAATCCAGGTGCAAGGCGTAATCCACACACTGTCCATTAATAACTCAGCGCTCGGTCACAGCAGGTTAAACTTGAAAAAGCAACATAATTGCGGAGCTGTTCACTTGCGTCCGCACACTGCGTCCGCACACGAGAGAGAGAGAGAGAGAGAGAGAGAGAGAGAGAGAGAGAGAGAGACTCATTGACTCATTGATATTTTAATATCAAGAGCAGTACAAGCCATCATGACATGGTGGCGTATTCACCCATGAAAAAGATCGAAGACATGTATAGCGACTAACGCTGGTGACCTACTCGTTTTTGAGTGAACCATATTTTAGGAAGAACTTAACACAACTATAAACATTGTAAAATATGTAGGTACAGTTTCATGTCAATTTCAAACCTGCACATCTTGACAAATACAAAGAATAACTATACATACACATACATGTCTACACACACACACACACACACACACACACACACACACATATATATAATATATATATATAATATATATATATATATATATATATATATATTATATATATATATATATATATATAACAAACTAATAAATTCCAAGGATAAGTACCGAGCACCGTTCCAGCAACTTACAGAGCAGCTTGGTGTTGCAATGACTGCAAGAAATATTGAATTATAAACAAAGCTTGCTCTTATGTCTTAGATTGAAGAAATAAGGGAGATACGCATTCATATCTGCAGTGGTAGATGATTCTGCCTAACTAACAGTATGTGCTTGAGTGGGTGAATGGGGAAAAATAAAATAAATGCTTCTCAAAATGAGCCTTCAGCAAGCTTATATTCCCCAAGGGGAAACTCACTAACATATAACTCATGGTCATATACCGATACAGATATGAATGCGTATCTCCCCCTATTTCTTCAATCTAAGACATAAGAGCAAGCTTTGTTTATAATCTATAATATATACGCATACGCACATATTCATATGCATACATATACATACATACACATACACGCACACACGCATGTACATTCAAGTAAGTTACATTCATAATCAGCCGCAGCCAACGAATGATTCAGTCTCTAAGAACATTGGGCACGTGCACTTTCCTTATTCAGTTGACCGCTGGCACTGAATAAGGAAAGCGTTTACTAAACAGAAAATCAAGTCAGCGTGTTTTTCCTAATTTTACATGCTTCGGCAATGCATTTTGCCAGAGATTTGATCAACAACTCATTTTCCAGTCTCAGCACAGGGCCAGATTGTAACTTTTTACAGCAGGCAAGAGAGAGAGAGAGAGAGAGAGGGCAGTTGAGGACATCAAGAACGCTGGCAGTTTGTGGGCGGGGTTTTGACGTCACAGTTGGCCGCCATTAAAAAGCGGTCAAGCGGCACAGCAGTTGGGATCTGCTGGTCGACACCATAGCCTGACACACACGCTGCTTCGTCTTTGTCAGTTTTCCGCAGTGTGAGATCACATATTATTTTCGTGAGTGGTTTTGTTCTGTATATGCCAACATTCAGTCAGGAGTGGTAACTGTACCTTTCGTTCCTATGCCAAATGCGTCTTGGATGTTCTTAGAGACTGAATCATTCGTTGGCTGCTCTTAAATTTATCTCTGTTTTTGTGGGCTGATGGGTGATAGTTTGTATTGGTTGGTTTCATGCTTTTTTTTTTTTTTTTTTTTTGTCTCTGTGTGTGTTCTTATGCTTTATAGTATAACACGCGCGCGCGCGCGCGCAAGTGGGAGACAAAATCGCGCGACACAGTTACGACTGTGGAATGCACAGCCATTGTTTCCGTCGTGTTTTACTGTTTAGCGGTGTCTTCCAAGTGGACTTTTAGCATGACCGTTTGTAAGGAAGTTGTGTTTTGGTTTAGAAGGTGAGCGACTGGTGACAGTGTATTGTGTTTGAAATATCAGAATGTCAAAACCTTGTTTGAGAATTCGAAAAATGTCGCCATTGGTTTACACTCGTGAACAGTTACTGTCTCGTGCTCAATGTGGTTCTGTGTCCTCCGACACTACACGTTTGCTTGATTCAAAGTTTAATCATCTTAAACGCGAAGGGGGGGGGGGGGGGGGGGGGGGGGGGGGGGGGGGAGGGGGGGGGGGGTCTGAGGGTCAGGATGAAGCGAAGAGGGGCTACCCATGCCTAGTATTGTTGTGGGGAAATGCGGGGTCTATTTGCAACAAAACGGACGAGTTTGAAGCCTGTGTTCGATTTATCGGCGAGTACCGTGACGGCCAGCCTGATGTCTCGGTCGGCAACGTGGTTGCGTGGTACAGACGCTGACCCAACTGGACCAGGCTTTTTCAGTCGTTCGTTTCAAATCGGTCAGAAGCCAATTACAAACAAGGTCGAGGGGAGGAGGGGGGGGGGGGGGGGTGGTCTGTGTTTATGTGAATGAACGATAGTGCTCCAGTATTACAGTCAGCGAAGAACATTGTTGTCAGGAGACACATGGAACTGCTTTTTGAATAAAAAAAAAGATGAGCTATTAGCATTGGTGGAGGGACACTAAACCCAAGCATTGTAGCAATAACAGAGGCGATAGCCAAAAATCAAACAAAATTACACCTTGCGGAATATTCTTATACCAGGGTATGATAACATTTTTCAAACCCAAACCCAAAGAGCTGTAGTGCTATTTGTAAAAGAGTCCTTTAAAATTCACAAATGTGTACTGAAATGAATGAAAATGATTTTGAAGAAAGTGTCTGAGATTCAGTTTTGTTACAGGGGGGACGAAACCCAAAAATTTGGTTGCATTATAAGAGCCCCAGTGGTACTTAAAAAATTTAAAATAACCCTTATTAAACTATTGAAAAGGGAAATTTTAAAAATTTTTGGGCCCGGGTGTGTGCAAAAACTGGGGAAATTTTAAAAACCTTTCCAAAAAAAAAACAAAATTTGGAAAGGGAGCCCCCCAAAAGAAAAAGAAAGGGAAACAGAAAGTTTTCGGATCCTTTTTGACCAAAAGTTGGGTGCCCCAACGGGGGGGAAGGGGGAAAGGCCGGGGGAACCCAAATTTTTGTTCTGGTGATCTTTTTTGGATAAAGGGGGGAACCCTTAAAATTTTTTTTCAAATAAAACTTGCCCCTTTCTTAAAAAGAAAAAATTGGTTTTATTTTTAAATTTCTTGGGAAAATGGGGTTTTGACAAAAAGACAAAAATTTAATTTTAAAAAAGGAAAATTTTCCCCGATGAGAGTTGATTTTAAAAAAAAACGGGTTTGGCCCTGAACTGACAAAATTTGAATTTTTAACGGGCCCTTGGGGAAGGAAAAAAGAAAAATTCATAAAGCTATGGAAAAAAACTTTCCCTAATTTAAAAAAAAAATGAAAAAAAAAAATTTAAAACCCAAAAATGGATGGATAAAAAAATATTGAAAATTATTAAAAAAAAATTCAACCTGTATAGAGTTTTTTTTTAGAAAAAAAAGGGCGGGAGATTCCCCAGCATTATAAAAGTAAAAAATGTGTGGGGTTCGCCCAAATCAGAAAAAAAAAAAGGAATTCGAGCAAAAGTTAGCAAGGAATGCAAAACAAATTTCCAAAAGCTTTTTGGAAAAAATGTGAAAGTCAAGCAAAGGCAAGATTTGGGAATAAATTTTTTTGAAATCACAAGAGGGAAAATTTTTAGAGCAAAGGATGTGGATAAAGCGGAGATTCAAAAATACTTTTTTTGCTATTTTTTCACGAGGGGAAAAAAGGGACAACCAGATGTAATCCCAAAAAATTAAATAAAATGGTAAAGCTGTCTATGATTTTTAATTATTCCCCCAAAACGGGTTTAAAAAAAAAACTTGAAAAATCTAAATCCAAATTTTAAAGCGCAAGGAATGATGCTTTTCCATCTCGGTTTTAAAAAAACAAAGCACAAAAACTAGCAGACCCTTTAGAAACCCTTTTTTTAAAAATTATAGAGAAAGGGGACTTTCCCTCGAGCCGGGAAAAACCCGGCAACAGTAATACCTTTTTTTCAAAAAGGGAACAAAAACCCTGCCCCTGGAAACACGACCGGGTAAGCTTGACAAGTGTAAATTGTAAGGTTTGGTTCCCAAACGTAGAGATGTAATCTTTTTTTTCCAAAGATGAAAAATAGTTGTATGCCAAATTTTTCAGCATGGTTTTGTCAAAGTAAAATCTTGTATTACACAGTTGCTTTAGGGAATGGAAGACTTTACTAAATTAATTGATAGTGGAGAAGCAATTTAAGTTTTTTACCCGGGGCTTTGTAAAAACCCTTTGATTGGTTTCCCCCTGCCGACTACCCTTTGTAAAAAATCAAATCGTATGTAAATTGGGAAAAAATTTTGGGATTGGAAATTTAAGACTTCTTGAGAGATAGAGTTTAGAATGTTGAGTTTGGTCTTCTGTTTTCTAGTTAAAGCTTAAAGTCATTGTGGGGAAACCCCAAGGCAAACATAAAAAGGGGCCAAAATTATTTTTTTTTTAAAAATTTTTAAAAGATTGCCGACGGGGTTTAAAAACACTGCAAGATTTTTTCTGGTGATACTAAAATTGTACAGTTCCCCCATCCAAACCCTTACAATGCAAAATGAATTGACTACTTATAAATTGGTCTAACTCATGGAATTTGTACTTTAATGCATCCAAATGCAAAAATTTTACATTCGGGAAAAAAAACCCCTAAATTAAATTTTCCCGTATGAAAGGGGTTTGGGGGAAAAGAAGTTCAAATAACGTTGGGCCCCCCCAAGAGGAAAAAAAACTTGGGGGGTAACATTTTATGAAGGGAAAATTTTAAATTTTGACAACCCCTTACACAGAGTCAAGAAAGCCTGCAGATGGGTTGGTATTTAAGGGGGAACTTTACTACTTGGACAAGGGTACCTTTCTTAGGGCAAACAAGGCAATGGTGAGATCGATTCTTGAATTTTGGGAATGGAAAAAGGTCTCCAAGATTTAAAAAAGGGAGCAAAAGAAAAAAGAAAAGGTGGGAGAGAAGAGCAACTTAATTTTAAAACCGGAAATTGCTGATTATCCCTAAAAAGGACAGAATTTAAAGGGACCTAAGGGTTTCCATCCCTCAAAGTAGAAGGGTAAGAGGAGATTAAACCAAACTTTAAAATTTTCAATAAAACTAGATGATATTGATCAACATGTTTTTTTTTAACCTGCCAAACCCAAAAAAACCCTTTAAAAGTTGGGACCCAAATTTCAAAATAAAAAGCAAGTAATATAATAAAGGAAAAAATTTTTTCAGCCCAAAGGGTAGCACCAAAATTTTGGGAAAAAACTAAATCCGAACATCAAAGTGCACCAAAAAAATAACTCTTTTTTAAAAAACTTATCGGAAGCATTTAAATAAAAAAAGACCTCATGTTTTTAACTTTTATGGTCGAAAAAAAAAAAAAATGGGTCGCGTCGACCGACCAATGCCCGGATTAAAGAAGGGGGATAAAAAGCCGTGAAAGGGTATTATGAAAAAATCATCGCCCCTAAAATTTAACCTGAAACCCCTTTTTGGGGCCCCGTTGCACGGGGCCCCCTCCTTTCCAAGGGAGTTTTCCCAAGGGTATTCGAAAAATTCTTTAGGTTCACCCCCAAACTAACACAAAGCATGCCAAATGCACAAAATCAGAGAGGTTGTCCAGTCATAAGAAACGAGTTGTCCTGACTCTGTGCGCCTGATTCTGGGTGACTTCAGCCAGTGTCAGCTGAAGAAAGTGCTGCCAAACTACAAACAGTATGTGACATGCAAGACGTGGGAGACAGCACCCTGGACCAGTGCCATGGGACATCCCACAGGCCCACATGAGCAGGACTCTGCCGCCCTGGGCAGATCCATCCACAACATGGTGCAGCTGGTGCCCCGGTACAGGCAACGCCTCAAGACCAGCAAGCCACAGAGAAGCGGATCAAGAAGTGGACTGCAGATGCTTATCAGCTGCTGAAGGCCCTGCTTTGACTGTACCACCTGGAACGTGTTCTTTGAGGCCAGCTCTTCCCTGGAGGGACATGCTAGAACCAGAGAAAGAAGTCACCATCTGCCCCAACAGGAAGCCTGGATCACCGGGCACACAGGTACACTTCTGAAACGGCGCCGAGCCAAGCTGAGAGAAGGAGACACACAGGCTGTCCGGGACCTGCAGAAGGCAGTCAGCAGGGAGGTGACCAGAGGCCGGCAGCAGTACCGCGAGAAGGTTGAGGGCTCTCTTGGCTCCAGCCACTCAAGGCAACTGTGGCAGAGTGTCGATGCCATGACAGGGTACAGGCCTGTGAAGAACATCAGCTGTGATGATCCGCAGCAGCTAGCTGAGGACCTGAATACCTTCTACACCCGCTTTGACCAGCACGATTTCCGTATGGAACAGCAGGACATGCTGGAAGCAGTGAAGCAGATGCCTGATACACCCGTCGAACTTGATGAACGTGAGGTGGAATCATGCTTCAAGAAGGTCAACCCTCACACTAGTCACAGTGTGAGTGGGCTGGACAACATCAGTGGCAGGGTCGTCGTCGTCTTCGTTGTCGTCGTCATCATCACACTCATCATCGTCGCCATCGTTGTCGTTGTTGTCGTCGTCATTATCATCATCACTTCATGTTTTCTTCTTCTTCATCATTTTGCCCCTATTCTTCTTCCTCCTGTAATGATAATAATAATGATAATAATAATGATGATGATGATATTAATATTAACAAGAATATTAATGAAAATATGATTGCATTATTTGCTATTATCATCATTATTGTTATTATTATTATTATTATTATTATAATTGTTTGTGGTGGTGTAGTGATGCTGGCGGTGGTGGTCTTTTTCTTTTTCATAAAGACCTGTGAGTTGATTTCAACGCGGACAGCCCTGAGATGGCCCTTTGCGGTCGGCTGGGCTATAAGCAACATTACCTTACCTCTTGTTCTTGTTGTTTTTGTTAATAATGATAATGATGATGACGATAACAAAAACGGCAGCAACAACAAAAACAACAATAACCATAATGATATTAACAATAATGATTAAATAATGATGATAATAACAACAACAAGACTGATAATGATATCAGCCATCACCATCACTATAATCATTATTCTCTTTCTTTGCTATTGTCATTATAATTATCGTCTGTATTATTTGGCAAAACCTCCACAATTTTACACATCTTCAGTGAAGTTATTATGCGGAAGAAAACATCGCCTTTGAATGACGTTATGTTCTACTTTGGGGGGCGCTTTTTCGGCTTTGCAACAGACGACCGATTCATCCATACCACTGCAGGACGCCTGACCGTGCTTAAAAAGATCTTACTGTGATGTGTAGGGCTAGTGTATGAGGCTGACGTCTTCAACATGTCTTCTGATTTGATCGGTGCTCCAACAGAAGCAGGGATAAACCTGGGGCGCCCAAAGTAGACTACAGGCCACTATGGCCAATTTCTGGCCAACCTGAAGTTTAGGCACTGCCAGTACATGATAATCAGACAGCCCCCAGGATTCTAATGTAAGGTGTAAACCATGTGATAGAGTATAAAACATTAATGTGATGATTTAGGCATGTCAGTTGAGCTCTGTGCCTAGCCAGCTGGCAGACTAAAGATGACTCAACATGTGTGGTGGTGTTGCATACTGGGGTGGAGTTGAAATGGGGGGGGAGGGAGGTGGGAGAGGCTGAAAGGGTGTGTATGGGAAGAGGGCGGATTACGGGTAGTGGGTGGAGGGCAGTAGGAGTAATTCATTTTACTGGTTTTAGCTCATTTCTCAATGGTATAGAAACTGAAGAAATGTTCCACCATCATGCCAATGTAAAATGTGTAGCTTTGTTAATTACCACTGAACATTATACGAAAAATGAACTAAACATAACTCTTGATCTTTTGCCAAATACAGCGTGTGGCTGTAGGGGTGAAACCACGATCTTCAATACTTGGTTGCTTTTATTCATGCTTACTCCACATCATGTTGTTCAGGCATAGTAGCTTTAATTATAAAACGGCCTGTATGTACGCAAAGGCCAGGAAAAAAACCCCTATAAGGTGGCTTATTTGAACAAACTGGGCTCTGATATCTATCTATCTATCTTAACGGAAAGAAGCTCTCTTACAAGGAACATTATGAACTGGGGTTTGAATAAATGTCAAATGTCCTTAACTCCAGGATTGCCAGTGGCAGTATGGCTTTGGGCTATGTAGACCTTGAAGCCTAATGTCAAATGTCCTTAACTCCAGGATTGCCAGTGGGAATATGGCTTTGGGCGATGTAGACCTTGAATCCTAATGTCAAATGTCCTTAACTCCAGGATTGTCAGTGGCAATATGGCTGGACCTTGAGCGTAATGTCAGATGTCCTTAACTCCAGGATTGCCAGTGGTAATATGGCTTTGGGCGATGTAGACCTTGAATCCTAATGTCAAATGTCCTTAACTCCAGGATTGTCAGTGGCAATATGGCTTTAGGCGATGTAGACCTTGAAGTCTAATGTCAAATGTCCTTAACTACAGGACTGTCAGTAGTGATATAGCTTAAGGCTATGTAGACCTTGAAGCCTCACGTCATACCATTCTTTCTGAAACAATTCGGGAGAGGAGGGGGGGCTGGGGGAAGGAGTTGCTTGAAGCTACCTAGTTGCACGTGTGTCGCTGTTTCTTCTTCTGTCTGTAAGTCTGCCTCTCCGTTCATACGCTTGTCTGTCTGTCTGTCTGTCTCTCTCTCTCTCTTCTCTCTCTTCTCTCTCTCTCTTCTCTCTGTCTCTCTCTCTCTCTCTCTCTCTCTCAATCTCTCTCTCTCTCTCTCTCTCAATCTCTTCTCTCTCTCTCTCTCTCTCTCCACTCTCTCTCTCTCCTCTCAATGTCTCTCTCTCTCTGTCTCTCTCTCTCTCTCTCAATCTGTCTCTCTCTCTCTCTCTCTCTCTCTCTCTCTCTCTCTGTTCTCCCCCCCCCCCCCCCCCCCCCTCAATTCTTTTTTGTTAATTAGATTTTTTTTTTGTTTCCAAATATATTCATGCATTGCTTGTTGCATTTCTTTTCATACATATTGTTTGATTTTGTTTCTCACTATACATAAATTTTTGTTCGTGCCCAGAGGTCTGGAAGTACAAACAGTATTTATGCTTAATCCACTACCCTCTTATAATAAGATTCTCTCTCTCTCTCTCTCTCTCTCTCTCTCTCTCTCTTCTCCAGTTCAGTTCATGAGTGAGCATGATGGGGGTCTTTGACGAAACTGTACCTTTCTTCTTTCGCTCAGACTCCCAAACGTCACTATGGCAACAGGAGGGCCACCTTCTCAACCTGGACACCCTGTGACGTCACGCACCGACTGTCCCTTGTGTGGGTCCCTTTGTCTGGGCCCCGTCATTCTGCCGTGTAGAGACGTCATCTGCCGAGATGTCTTCACGGCATGCTACAAGAGCGGGGCCTGCAACCCGCTTGTCATCAGTGTGGTCAACAACTGGACCTCCCAAGGGACCGGAAAGTGACTGTCACCAACTTAGTCCATCAGATGGGGACAGACCCTGTCCTGGAAAGGTTGGTCTTTCAAGAGTTGAATAAAGCCACAGATGTCCGATGTCTGCACTGCCCCAACAAACAGGCTGTCAATGTTTGTCTGGACTGTCAGGAGTATTACTGTGACATCTGCTCAGGAATTCATTGCAGGAGTGGATTCACAAGTGACCATGTTCTTCACCAGCTGTCCCAGGATATGCAGAATTCTCCTGCAGCTGCACGTGCCACACCCACATCCAGCCCTGGATTCTCTTCCGCCATGTCCACCTCATCCCTGGACAGTATTTGTAACCTCCTGACCCCCAGTCAGGTGTTGAGTCTAGGGGTGTGGATGAGTGGAATGAGTGGGTGAGGAGACAGATGGCTTTGTTGGAGGAAGCTTCCAGAGAAAAGCTGAAGTTGAAAACCATCCTGCTGGACATCCTGTCTTTAGGGCAACAATTGCTGAATGGCGTCCTGGCAGATGAACAGATCCTCGACGCCTACCAGCACTTCTTGCCTCGTTTTAAACGTCATCCAACGTACAGCCACCGGCATTTATGTCATCCAAGAAACGGGTTCCGATGTCAGCACAGAAGTGAAGACAGAGGCCTTGGAGAGGCGCCTGTGTGGCGTCGGGCAAGGTCGTCACTGCCCCGACCCGGACGCAGTGGAGACGATCAGGACCCAACTGGATCAGCTGTTACACCTTGCCGGTTAGTGTTGAATGGGACTAGGAAGGTATGGGTGGATAGGAGAGAGAGAGGGGGGGGGGGGGGGGGGGGGTAGAGGGCCAGAGAGGGGGAGAGTGGGGTAGGGAGAGAGAGAGTGTGTCTGTCTCTCTGAATTAATAAAAAATATATGTATAAGATTTGTCTGTCTTTCCTCACCCTCATATGCTCATTGGGTGGTTATTGTAAATGTTCATGACATTTTACAATGACAGAAGTCTGAGAAATAAGAAAATGAAAGAAAACAAGAGAGATTAGGAGGAAGAAGAAAAGAGGGGAATCATGACGATGATAATGATGACGGAAAAGATGACGATGGACATTGTTCAGGATGATAACCTGTGTAGGTGACACTGTTCAGAATGATACACCATGTAGGTGACACTGTTCAGAATGATAAACAATGTAGGTGACACTGTTCAGGATGATACACCATGTAGGTGACACTGTTCAGAATGATACACTGTGTAGGTGACACTGTTCAGAATGATACACTGTGTAGGTGACGCTGTTCAGAATGATACACCATGTAGGTGTTTACTGTTCAGGATGATACACTGTGTAGGTGACGCTGTTCAGAATGATACACCATGTGGGTGGACTGTTCAGAATGATACACTGTGTAGTTGACACTGTTCAGAGTGATACACTGTGTAGGTGACTGTTCAGAATGATACACCATGTAGGAGATACTGTTCAGAGTGATACACTGTGTAGGTGACACTGTTCAGAATGATACACTGTGTAGGTGACACTGTTCAGGATGATACACTGTGTAGGTGACACTGTTCAGAATGTTACACTGTGTAGACCTGTGACACTGTTCAGAATGATACACTGTGTAGGTGACACTGTTCGGGATGATACACTGTAGGTGACATTGTTCAGAATGATACACTGTGTAGTGACACTGTTCAGTGTTCAGAATGATACACTGTGTAGGTGACACTGTTCAGAATGTTACACTGTGTAGGTGACACTGTTCAGAATGTTACACTGTGTAGACCTGTGACACTGTTCAGAATGATACACTGTGTAGGTGACACTGTTCAGAATGTTACACTGTGTAGACCTGTGACACTGTTCGGGATGATACACTGTGTAGGTGACATTGTTCAGAATGATACACTGTGTAGGTGACACTGTTCAGGATGATACACTGTGTAGGTGACACTGTTCAGGATGATACACTGTGTAGGTGACACTGTTCAGAGTGATACACTGTGTAGGTGACACTGTTCAGAATGATACACTGTGTAGGTGACTGTTCAGAATGATACACTGTGTAGGTGACACTGTTCAGAGTGATACACTGTGTAGGTGACACTGTTCAGGATGATACACTGTGTAGGTGACACTGTTCAGAATGATACACTGTGTAGGTGACACTGTTCAGAATGTTACACTGTGTAGACCTGTGACACTGTTCAGAATGATACACTGTGTAGGTG
Organism: Conus ventricosus; assembly: GCA_018398815.1. Lineage (NCBI taxonomy): Eukaryota > Metazoa > Mollusca > Gastropoda > Neogastropoda > Conidae > Conus > Conus ventricosus. The sequence goes on from CM031627.1 coordinate 51,498,883, forward strand.
ACACTGTTCAGGATAATACACTGTGTAGATGACACTGTTCAGAATGATACACTGTGTAGGTGACACTGTTCAGAGTGATACACTGTGTAGGTGACACTGTTCAGGATGATACACTGTGTAGGTGACACTGTTCAGAATGATACACTGTGTAGGTGACACTGTTCGGATGATACACTGCGACACTGTTCAGGATGATACACTGTACACTGTGTAGGTGACACTGTTCAGGATGATACAGTGTAGGTGACATTGTTCAGAATGATACACTGTGTAGGTGACACTGTTCAGATGATACACTACTGTGTAGGTGACACTGTCAGAATGATACACAGTGTAGGTGACACTGTTCAGGATGATACACTGTGTAGGTGACACTGTTCAGGATGATACACTACTGTGTAGGTGACACTGTTCAGTGTTCAGAATGATACACTGTGTAGGTGACACTGTTCAGGATGATACACTACTGTGTAGGTGACAACTGTTCAGAATGATACACTGTGTAGGTGACACTGTTCAGGATGATACACTACTGTGTAGGTGACACTGTTCAGGATGATACACTGTGTAGGTGACACTGTTCAGAATGATACATCATGTAGGTGACACTGTTCAGAGTGATACACTGTGTAGTTGACACTGTTCAGGATGATACACTACTGTGTAGGTGACACTGTTCAGAATGATACACAGTGTAGGTGACACTGTTCAGGATGATACACTGTGTAGGTGACACTGTTCAGGATGATACACTACTGTGTAGGTGACGCTGTTCAGGATGATACACTGTGTAGGTGACACTGTTCAGGATGATACACTGTGTAGGTGACGCTGTTCAGGATGATACACTACTGTGTAGGTGTTACTGTTCAGGATGATACACTGTGTAGGTGACGCTGTTCAGGATGATACACTGTGTAGGTGACACTGTTCAGGATGATACACTGTGTAGGTGACACTGTTCAGAATGATACACCATGTAGGAGACACTGTTCAGAATAATACACCATGTAGGAGACGCTGTTCAGAATGATCCACTGTGTAGGTGACACTGTTCAGAATGATACACTGTGTAGGTGACACTGTTCAGAATGATACTGTGTAGGTGACACTGTTCAGAATGATACACTGTGTAGGTGACACTGTTCAGAATGATACACCATGTAGGTGACACTGTTCAGAATGATACACCATGTAGGTGACACTGTTGAGTGTTCAGAATGATACACTATGTAGGTGACACTGTTCAGAATGATACACCATGTAGGTGACTGTTCAGAATGATACACTATGTAGGTGACACTGTTCAGGATGATACACCGTGTAGGTGACATGTTCAGAATGATACACCATGTAGGTGACACTGTTCAGAATGATACACCATGTAGGTGACACTTCAGGATGACACACTGTGTAGGTGACACTGTTCAGAATGATACACTGTATAGGTGACACTTCAGGATGACACACTGTGTAGGTGACCACGTTCAGAATGATACACTATGTAGGTGACACTCTTCACAATGATACACCATGTAGGTGACACTGTTCAGGATGATACACTGTGGAGGTGACACTGTTCAGAATGATACACCATGTAGGAGATACTGTTCAGAATGATACACCATGTAGGTGACACTGTTCAGAATGATACACCATGTAGGTGACGCTGTTCAGAATGATACACTGTAGGTGACACTTAAAGATGACACACTGTGTAGGTGACACTGTTCAGGATGATGCACTGTGTAGGTGACACTGTTCAGACTGATATACTGTGTAGGTGACACTGTTCAGAATGATACACCATGCAGGAGATACTGTTCAGAATGATACACCATGTAGGTGACACTGTTCAGAATGATACACTGTGTTGGGGACACTGTTCAGAATGATACACTGTGTAGGGGACACTTTTTCAGAATGATACACGGTGTAGGTGACACTGGTTCAGAATGATACACTGTGTAGGTGATACTGTTCAGAATGATACACTGTGCAGGTGACACTGTTCAGAATGATACACCATGTAGGAGATACTGTTCAGAATGATACACCATGTAGGTGACACTGTTCAGAATGATACACCATGTAGGAGATACTGTTCAGAATGATACACCATGTAGGTGACACTGTTCAGGATAATACATATTGTGGATAATAAATTATGCTGGGTGTTAAGTGTCACATTGTGTATCTGGCGATTAGTTTATTGGCTGATAGATGGTGTAGGTCTATAGAAGTGTTAAATTGTGTTTCTGGTGACGACTTGATACGCTCATAGATCGTATAGGTCTCAAACCATTCAGGGTGATAAACTGTGTCAGCTCTCGACTTTCTTTGGGGGTGGGAGGGGAGGAGGGTAAAGTGTAAGTGCTCATTGGTTGAGGGTAATAAACTGTAAAAATGATCGACTGTGTAAGGTTTCACGCGATGTGAGCGATCAGCAATATAAGGTTATACACTGTAAATGATAGTCTGTGGGGTGATTAATGATGTGGGTGATAGCTTGTATGTGGTCAATAAATGTATAGATGTTTTTGTGTAGGGCGATAGGTTGTATGTGGTCAATAAATGTATTGATGTATTGTGTAGGGTGATAGGTTGTATTTGGTCAATAACTGTATTAATATAGGAGATATTTAGTGTAGGGTGGTAGGTTGTATGTGGTCAACAACTGTATAGGAGATATTTAGTGTAGGGTGGTAGGTTGTATGTGGTCAAAAACTGTATTGATCTATTGTGTAGGGTGATAGGTTGTATGTGGTCAATAACTGTATAGGCAATCTATTGTGTGGGGTGATAGGTGATGTTGTCATTAACTGTATAGGCAATCTATTGTGTAGGGCGATAGGTTGTATATGGTCAATAACTGTACAGGCAATTTATTGTGTAGGGTGATAGGTTGTATATGGTCAATAACTGTATAGGCAATCTATTGTGTAGGGCGATAGGTTGTATGTGGTCAATAACTGTATAGGCAATCTATTGTGTAGGGTGATAGGTTGTGTGGTCAATAACTGTATAGGCAATCTATTGTGTAGGGTGATAGGTTGTATGTGGTCAATAACTGTACAGGCAATTTATTGTGTAGGATGATAGGTTGTATATGGTCAATAACTGTATAGACAATCTATTGTGTAGGGTGATAGGTTGTATATGGTCAATAACTGTACAGGCAATTTATTGTGTAGGGCGATAGGTTGTATATGGTCAATAACTGTATAGGCAATCTATTGTGTAGGGCGATAGGTTGTATGTGGTCAATAACTGTATAGGCAATCTATTGTGTAGGGTGATAGGTTGTATGTGGTCAATAACTGTATAGGCAATCTATTGTGTAGGGCGATAGGTTGTATATGGTCAATAACTGTACAGGCAATTTATTGTGTAGGGCGATAGGTTGTATATGGTCAATAACTGTATAGGCAATCTATTGTGTAGGGCGATAGGTTGTATGTGGTCAATAACTGTATAGGCAATCTATTGTGTAGGGTGATAGGTTGTATGTGGTCAATAACTGTATAGGCAATCTATTGTGTAGGGTGATAGGTTGTATGTGGTCAATAACTGTACAGGCAATTTATTGTGTAGGATGATAGGTTGTATATGGTCAATAACTGTATAGACAATCTATTGTGTAGGGTGATAGGTTGTATATGGTCAATAAATGTCTATCTATTGTGTAGGGTGATAGGTTTATGTGGTCAATAAATGTATCTAGATCTATTGTGTAGGGTGATAGGTTGTATATATGGTCAATAAATGTATAGGTCTATTGTGTAGGGTGATAGGTTGTATGTGGTCAATAACTGTATAGGCAATCTATTGTGTAGGGTGATAGGTTGTATATGGTCAATAGTTCTATAGGGGATACAATGTGTATGGTGATGAAATATGCAGTGCAAAAACAAGTTATCATTTTTGATAGCGTCAAAAAACGGGGGGGGGGGGGGGGGGGGGGATCAAGAAGTGACAAAATGTCCCAGGATGACATGCCCAGCACTAAAACATGACTAGAGGTGTCACCATGTGTAGGGCTGTCAAAACATCAACAGATGACAATATCAGGCATGAAATTCGTCCGCCTAAGGCGGATTTTCCGCCCATTTTTTTCATCTGCGCCGCCCCCAAAAAATGTGCCGCCCCCCCCACCCCCCAAAAAAAAAAAAAAAAGAAAAGAAAAATCCTGAAATAAACTTTCGTTCGATGCTATTCCCATTTGGACAGTTTGTTATTCTCAAAAGAGTCAACCGGTCACTTCCGCCATCAATCAACATCCGGTCTTTTCACGCCTGTCGGACATCGTTAAATTGCCGAAGTTTGTCAGGCGCGTCGCGATTTCACGCCAAGAAAAAAAGGGACGAGAAACGATTGGAGGTAGGACTGGCTAGACCGGGAAGTGGACGATGTTCGAGTTGGCGATGTGTTTCGCAAATTAGACGAAAAAGGCGCTGCATTTTGTGTTCCATGTGGAAAGATTGACCGACTGAATCAATGTTGTGATGAAGGCTGCCTCATTTTCTTCTTCCTAAAATACCAATGTAGCTACACACAGCAGTCTACACATCCGGTAGGTCCGCCATCTTGTTTTTGTCGTCTGCACTTCCGGTTGCGTGTTTTCGATGTACAGTGTCGGACTGTTGTTTGAACCGAAACATTCAGAGACTGTCCATTTTGGTACGTTGCGCTCAAGTTTTGTTTCTCAATTCTTGTCAAATCTTGTCATTCTTGCGAATGTGAAATTTAAATTTTTACCTATTTAGAACAATTTTCTGACATTCAATGGATTACAACTATACGATCCTGTCACCAGTGGTCGGACTTAGACGGAGAAGAACAGGTGATCGCTCAAAAGCTTCTGATTTCGACTCGAAACCAGAAAAAGCACGGCAGTGTTTAAACGCTGAATGGAACAAGCGCAGGTGCGTTTTCAGAAGAACAAAGCTACCGGTACAGCTTCACCAAGAAAGAAAGTGAGCCCACAACGACAGAAAAATGGAAGAGGAACAAGTTCCAATGTTTTGCCACCCATCTGCATTTTATGCAAGAAGACCAAGCGGAAGCGCAACACAGCCACAGGAACATGGTGTCAAGAAAAAAAAAGAACTTTGTCAAGTAAGTATTTAAAGCATTTTTGTTATGACAGTAAATAAATTTTGATGTGGTGTCGTAGCGTGATCCATGCTTCTCGGCAAGTACGTTGATGAAGCAGAAAAACAGACCAAAACTGTTAGAAATCGGGACGTTTCGCAGAGTCGTATTTCGCGGGACGTTTCGCAGAGTCGTATTTCGCGCGACGAAAACGCAAGTGCAGACGACAAAACAAGATAGTTTGTAAGACCGACGTCATCCATGTTTGGACCAATCAGCGGAATAAAATGCAGACGACAAAAGCAAGATGGCGGACATACCGGATGTGTAGACTGCTGTGTGTAGCTACACTGCTAAAATACTGGTTCACTCAAAAACGAGTAGGTCACCAGCGTGCATGTTAAAAAGTAAAAATAAAATAACACAAAATAATGCGAGTGAATGAGTCAGTATGCACATATAAAAGTAGGCCTATATTATTATATGATCTTTTGAAGTATTATTTTCATTACTGAAAACATGAAAATGTGGCTTATTTGCCCTTAACAGCGCTGAAATAGGGGTTTATTTGCAGTTTTAGGCCTTTTATTTCATAAAAAAGCTTCAGCTTCAGGGGGCTCTGCCCCCTGACCCCCGCCGAGGCGTTGCCCCTGGGCCCCACTGGGGGCCTACGGTGGCCCCCAGACCCCCGCCAATTTTTCAGCCTTTTTTACTGCTGGTCACTTTCATGCCTGCAATATGTTTAGGGCTACAAAATGGTGATGCCTAACAAAATGTCTGAATTTGACAATATGTCTAACATTGACAAAATGTGCAGAAATGAAAAAGCATTCAAAGAGATGCGAAATTGTTAAATGGCCAGGGATTACAAAATGTGCCACTTGACCTAATAAGGGATGATGAAAAGTCTGGTCTGACAAAATGTGCCACTTGACCTAATAAGGGATGATGAAAAGTCTGGTCTGACAAAATGCCTTTTCTTTGTTTTTTCTTTTCTTTTTTTTCTTTTTTCTTTCCTTTGGTTTTTTTTTTTTTCTGCGGACACTTTTGTACCGTCACATGAACCATTCACAATAAAATATCCAGGAAAGACAAAATACCCATTGATATTTAAAAAAAAAAAAACTCCAGGGATAATAAAATGTTCAGAGATGAAAATTTCTTTAGCTGATATCTCTTGAAAATCAAACGCCCAGGAGTAACAAAATATCAAGGGGAAGGAAAATGTGCAGGGGTGACATGGAAACAAGAGGATGCATGATTTTCGGGGGATTACCAAATTTCCTTCAATGAAAACAAAAAGATGTCCATGGGTGACAATGTCCAGGAGTACTACAATATGTCCAGTGGTGACGAAATTTCCAGGGATTTCAACATGTCCAGTATGTGACAAGCTGACTTTTAGTCACAAAGTGTCCAAGAGCAACAAAATGTCCATCTCAAGTAACAGAATATGGAGGGCTAACAGAATTTCTAGGATTGACAGTATTCAGATAGTAATAAAATGCCAAAAGGTTAGATTTGTTACAAAATGTACTGGGGAACAAAATGTCTAGTGGTTACAAAATGTCTTGTCAGAAAAAAAGTCCAGGGGCATCAAAATGTTTGATGACAAAACATCCAAGGATGAAAAACTGTCCAGGGTAAGACAATGTCAAAAGGTTTACAAAAACACCTTTGATAACAGTGTCCAGGGGTAACAAAATGCGCACCCAAAAGGTAATAAAAATAACCAGGGGTAGGAAAATGTCCAAGTGTCACAAAATACTAAGCGGACACAAGATTGCCAGAGAAGACAAAATATCCAGCAGTAACAAAGTATTCAGTGGTCAGAAAATGACCATGATAGACACAGTATCCAGCGGTAACAAAATGTCCAAGGGTGACAAATTATCCAGGGTTAAGAAAATGTCCAGGTATGTAGAAACTCCCCTGAGACAAGTGTTGTGGCCCTGAACTCCTTTCTCTCTAAGGGGTCCAGACTGTATGCAGTGTTGTGGCCCTGAACTCCTTTCTCTCTAAGGGGTCCAGACTGTATCCAGTGTTGTGGCCCTGAACTCCTTTCTCTCTAAGGGGTCCAGACTGTATGCAGTGTTGTGGACCTGAACTCCTTTCTCTCTAAGGGGTCCTGCATGTATCCTGTGTTGTGGCCCTGAACTCCTTTCTCTCTAAGGGGTCCTGACTGTATGCAGTGTTGTGGCCCTGAACTCCTTTCTCTCTAAGGGGTCCTGACTGTATGCAGTGTTGTGGCCCTGAACTCCTTTCTCTCTAAGGGGTCCAGACTGTATCCAGTGTTGTGGCCCTGAACTCTTTTCTCTCTAAGGGGTCCAGACTGTATGCAGTGTTGTGGCCCTAAGGGGTCCAGACTGTATGCAGTGTTGTGGCCCTGAACTCCTTTCTCTCTAAGGGGTCCAGGCTGTATCCAGTGTTGTGGCCCTGAACTCCTTTCTCTCTAAGGGGTCCTGACTGTATCCAGTGTTGTGGCCCTGAACTCCTTTCTCTCTAAGGGGTCCAGACTGTATGCAGTGTTGTGGCCCTGAACTCCTTTCTCTCTAAGGGTCCAGACTGTATGCAGTGATGTGGCCCTGAACTCCTTTCTCTCTAAGGGGTCCTGACTGTATGCAGTGTTGTGGACCTGAACTCCTTTCTCTCTAAGGGGTCCTGACTGTATCCAGTGTCACCCTGATCTCCTTTCTCTCTAAGGGGTCTAGACTGTATGCAGTGTTGTGGCCCTGAACTCCTTTCTCTCTAAGGGGTCCAGACTGTATCCAGTGTTGTGGCCCTGAACTCCTTTCTCTCTAAGGGGTCCTGACTGTATGCAGTGTTGTGGCCCTGAACTCCTTTCTCTCTAAGGGGTCCAGACTGTATCCAGTGTTGTGGCCCTGAACTCCTTTCTCTCTAAGGGGTCCAGACTGTATCCAGTGTTGTGGACCTGAACTCCTTTCTCTCTAAGGGGTCCTGACTGTATGCAGTGTTGTGGCCCTGAACTCCTTTCTCTCTAAGGGGTCCAGACTGTATGCAGTGTTGTGGCCCTGAACTCCTTTCTCTGTAAGCGGTCCTGACTGAATCCAGGTCATGACTCCCAGATACCCTTCTACTGCCAACCTGGAAAAGAAAGGGGGGGGGGGGGGGGGGGGGGGGGAGGGGTGACAAAATATCCATCGGTTACAAAATGTCCAGCAGTAACAAAATTTTCAATTGTGACAAAATATCCAGAGGTGACAAAAGTGACAAATATCCAGAGGTGACAAAATATCCAGAGGTGACAAAATATCCAGAGGTGACAAAATATTCAGCGATAACATATTCAATGGTAATAAAACGTCCAGGGTCTAAATTTACAGACAACAATCCTGACATACAGCACATAGGTAACATGTTGGTAGTATGATGGTGATGATGATGATGATGATTGTCCACAGATCAAGGCAGTTTAGATCTAACCGGGATGATGATGATCACTGATGGTGAAAATGATGATGATGGTGTTGATGCTGCTGCTGTTGTAATGATGATGCTCAGTGACGATAATATTGATGACGAAGATGATGATCATGATGATGATGCTCATTTATGATAATGATGATGATGATTGTCCTCAGATCAAGACAGTGTAGATCTAACCTGGATGACGATGATCAGTGATGCTGCTAATGATAAAGATAATGGTGAGAATGATGATGATATGATGAAGATAATAATGATAATGATCCACAGTGATGATGATGATAACAATGACGACGACAACAACAATGATGATGATGATGATGATAATGATGATGATGCACAGTGATGATGATAATGATGATATTGATAATGATGATGATGATTGTCCACAGATCAAGACAGTCCAGATCTAACCTGGATGACGATGATGACGATAATGATAATGATTTTGACGATGATGATGATTGTCCATAGATCAAGACAGTCCAGATCTAACCTCCACTACACCAGTTGGATCACCCACCTCCTCCACCACCCACACCCCCACTTCAGCTCAACTGCCCCCAGCCACCCCCACTACCACCCACACCTTCACCCCCACAGTTGACGTCATGATGGCAACTCCCACTACCACCCACACCTTCACCCCCACCGTTGACGTCATGACGGCGACTCCCCAACGTCTGTTCACTACGTCGCCAACAACAGCAGACGACAGGGAGAAACCCTGGATCACCGCCATTGTGTGTCTGCCCAACGACACCCTAGTCATGGCGGACTACAACAACAAGGTGAAGGTGATGGGCCTGGCTCCCCCTCACACAGTGTCTGCCTCTCTGACCGTTAGTGAAAAACCATACTGCCTGGCTCTGTTGTCAGATGGCCTGGTTGCCGTGACAACATGTTCCCCCTGATCTATCTGATCAAAGTGACGGACTCTCTGACAGTGACGTCACGGAATAAAACGGTTAGGGAGTATGTAGGTGTAGCAGGACACAGTGACGGACGTTTGTTGGTCAGTTGTGAGGAAGATGGCGCTGGTCCTGCTGCTGTGCACGTGCTGACCAGACAGGGTGACGTGGTGAGGACTATAACTGACAGCACCAGGCTGACAGGACTGAAGGGACCATGGTACATCTGTGATGACGGGGACAACCACGTCCTGGTGACTGACTGCGGGACAGACCTGGTGCACAGGGTGGAGGTCAGTTCTGGCCGCGTCACCCACACCTATGACCACGCTGACCTCATGTATCCTAGACAGGTGTGTGTAGACAGGGCAGGGGTCATGTACGTAGCGAGTGGGGATGGTTGTGTGTTGGTGAGGAACAGGGAGGGTCAGTGGAGACTGCTGCTGACCTCTGACCTCAGTGACCCAGGGTATTTCATGTCTTGGGCGCTGTGTGTGACCAGGACTGGACGTCTGGTGGTGACATGGGGGAGTTATGGTGGTGACAGTGTTGTTGGTGTCTATGACTTGCTGTAAACTTCTGACCTGACCTCACTTAGTGTGTGTGTGTGTGTGTCTGTTCATCTGTCCATCCATCCATCTGTCTGCCTGTCTTCGTCCTTTTTATTCATCTGTTTACATGTCTGTTTCTTCTCTGTTTACTTGTCTCTGTACATATCCCTGTGTGTCCGTCTGTTTGTCAGTTTCTCCATCTGTCTGTGTATCCATCAGTCTCCCTCCGGGGGTTGCGACCTTGTCGTGGTCGGAGGGCTTGCGTGGTCCAGTGATCCCTTAGGCTTTGCTGGCGGGGGCATCAATACTTGAAGATAGGCTGGTTTTTTCCAACTGCTTCTAGGTCCGAGAAGCTAAGATGCTGTCTGGCCTAAGCATAACGTGGTACGGAGTTGATGCCCTGGTAGGGCTTCCCATGTCGGATAGGCTAAGGGTGAGGATCCTGACTAAGAGTAACCCGCCTTTCTCCTTTTCTTGTTTTCTGCTTTACTTGGCCCTTTTCTATCTTCGTCTCCCACTTCAAGTCTTCTTTTCCACACTCTCTTTTCTCTCTGGGTCTCCTTAAGATCGCCGTGTTTGCCGTGCGGTGCGACCTGTGTCGGAGGGGAATGAGATCCTGGTGATTGAGAGGGCCAGCGCTCTCAACACATCACTTTGGCTCGGACCTCTCCTAGACAGGAAGTACACTTTGGCCCGGGTGTACTAATCGGCTCCCCTTCTTGGGGCTGGGTCAAGACAGACAGTTCCCCTACTGGCCAAGTTAACCCCTGCAGTGCTCAGCTCTCTGTCCCCGGGAGTTGAGCATGATCAGGGGGATAGGGTTGGTAGTTTCTGTTTGTCGTATATCTCTCCCGAAGCCTGGAAGGGGTCAAGACATTGGTTTCTTGGCCCTGGCCCTTAGTTGGACTCCAAGGTGGGTGGGTAAGGGAGAGATGAAACATACTAAAACTAAACATGGCTTTATCAAAAAATATCTCCCCAAAAGGAGAGGAAGGCAGCATCCCCTATTTCAGGGGAACGTTATTTCTGACAGCGATTTCTGACACGGAGGTACGACAGAGAACAGGTTTCTGGGCTTCCTGGCTCGTGGTGGAAGGGACGGAGCAGGAAAGACCCCTTTCAGCTTGAGCCCTTTTGCTATTCAAAAGGGCTTTCAAGGCTTAGCAGGTGACCCTCAGTCCGTCAAAAGGTTGAGGAATGGATCGTTTCTAGTTCAATGTCGATCAAGAAAACAATCTGAACAGCTGTTGAGGGCAACAAAATTAGTGGATAGGGAGATCAGGGTGACTCCCCATAAACAGTTAAATTCATCGAAAGGTGTGATTCGCTGCGAGATCTAACGGGTGTCTCGGAGGCAGAAATAAAACGGAACTGACGTCCCAGGGTGTGACGGAGGTGCGCAGGGTGACAGTCAGAAAGGTGCAGAGAGAGTGGCCACCAACACCCTCTTTCTGACCTTCTGCAACCCTGTGCTGCCTCCGGTCATCAAAGTTGGCTACCTGAACGTCCGTGTTCAGCTGTATGTCCCGTCCCCGTTGAGATGCTTCAGGTGCAGAGGTTTGGACATGTCAGAGACCGCTGTTCTGGGCAGGAGGTGTGCGGTGTTTCTGCAAGGCAATCCATGATGGGCGTGCAAAGATCCGGCACATTGTGCTAACTGCGGTGGCGATCATCCCTCCTCTTCAAGAAACTGTCCTCTTTGGATTCAGGAATCCTCCATTCAACGGATAAAAACAGAAAAGAAGATCTCCTTTTTTGAAGCTCGCAAGCAGGTTGTGGGCAGACTCCAACAGCTTCATATGCTTGGCCGTAAAGACGGTTCCCACAGTCCCACTCGATCAGTCTGCTGTCAGACTGATGACTTTACGTTTTCAAAGACACTGCAAGTCAGAAACTGTCAACTCTGGTGGAAGCAGGTCCACCACCTTCCAACCCAAAGTGACTGCCCCTGGTGGAGGCAAAAAATCCGCCACCCTCAGATGCCCAGCAGTCTACAACATCTGCTGCTGGGCAGACTAAAAAACAGCAATTCCGCCTCGAACTCCCTATCAGTGCCCGTGCGGGCAAGGGAGTTCCACCACGTGGAGATGGTGGAGATGAAGAAGAAACCTCCACCATCTCCCAAATCCAGACCTCCACCATCTCCAAACTCCAGCCTTTGTCACCTGCGGGCAAGTCTGCAGCAGGTCCAAAGACCAACACAGTCCAGTGAAACTAAATAATAAATTCTCTCCATTGGACGCAGACGTTGAGGAGAGGAGATGACCTGATCTCTCTCCTTTTCGCCCTCTGCACCATGGATAATACAATATTCCATTGGAATTATCCGTGGTCTAAATTCCAACTTTGAGGAGCTGCAGCTTCTGTGTCAGTCTCTAAATCTAAAACCTTCCGTCGTGGCTCTTCAAGAAACTCAAATTCAAAGCCAGAAGACCTTTACTCTTTCTGGCTTTAATATTCTTTCAAACCTGCACAACCATCCACGTTGGGACTGTCGGGCGGTGTTGCCCTTCTCATACACAAAACCTTGCTGTATAGTTCTGTTGATCTGTCTACCTCCCTTCAGGCTGTTAGCTGCGAGAGTCACTCTCCACAAGACTGTGACAATCTGTTTCCCTTTATCTTCCACCTTCTGTCCGGTTTGTCGTCAGGACCTTGTCAGTCTGATAGGTGAACTTCCTCGACCTTTTTTGCTGTTGGGTGACTTTAACGGTCACAATCCTCTTTGGGGTAGTGTCAGTACGTCATCCAGAGGTCTGCTAATTGAGGATGTCCTTTCGGATTTGGATTTGTGTTGTCTGAACGACGGATCTGCAACCTACCTCCCACTCTTCCACAGGTTCACTTTCGTGTTTAGATTTGTTCGGTTTGTGACCCCTCGCTGGTCCTGGACTATGAGTGGTCTGTCCATGACGATCTGCACGGAAGTGACCATTTCCCTGTCTGTTTACAACCTGTAATAACTGAACACGTCTCTGTCTCTCAACATCTAAATTATTAAGAAAGCAAACTGGGATCTATTTGCAGCCACTATTTCTACGGAATTCCAGGACACTGATTTTCTTCAGAGTCCGGACCCAGCAGACTCACTGACTAACACTATGATCAAGTGTGCTAAAGCTTGTATTCCAGTGTCTTCCGATAAACTTCAAATGCCAAAAACACCCTGGTTTGATTCAGACTGCCAACAAATTTCCAAAGTTCGTAAACGGGCTCAGCGTCAGGTGTACCAACGACCTTCGGGTCCCAACGCTCGAGCCCATCAGAAACTCCGTGCTAAATCAAGACACACTTTTAAAATCAATAAACGTCGGTCCTGGAGAAGCTTCTGCTCCAGGCTGACATCGAAAACTTCCAAGAAAAAAGTGTGGAACATCATTAAGAAAATCAAAGGGAAGAACACCTGTCCCACTGTGAACCATCTCAAGTTTTCG
>CM031627.1:51518055-51538055 GCA_018398815.1 Conus ventricosus
GATCTTTAATAACAGAGAAGAAAGCAGTTGCTAATCTGCTGGCTTCAACCATAGAAAAGGATTCCTCCTCTTCTAACAAATCAGCCACTTTTGTCAAAAATAAAACCCTTAAAGAAAAATCACCCTGCAACTTTTCGTCAGACAACATGGAAGACTACAATCTTCCTTTTACTTTAAATGAACTGAAATCTGCCTTACTCTCTTGCAGCGATTCCTCTCCAGGTCTAGATGAAATCCATTATCAGCTGTTGAAACATCTTCCGCAAATAGGTCTGAACATCCTGCTACAGGTATACAACCATGTGTGGACTACTGGTTTCTTTCCACCTTCTTGGCGGAAAGCCCTCATTATTCCAATTCCTAAACCTGGAAAAGATCTTTCTAACCCATCAAACTACCGTCCCATAGCTTTGACCAGCTGTATCTGTAAACTGATGGAGAAAATGGTCAATGCTAGGCTCATGTGGAAACTGCCCTCCGGGGGGTTGCGACCTTGTCGTGGTCGGAGGGCTTGCGCGGTCCAGTGATCCCTTAGGCTTTGCTGGCGGGGGCATCAATACTTGGAGATAGGCTGGGTTTTTTTCACACTGCTTGTAGGCCTGAGAGGTGAAGATGATGTATGGCCTAAGCATAACGTGGTAAGGAGTTGATCCCCCTGGTAGGGCTTCCCATGTCAGATAGGCTAAGGGTGAGGATCCTGACTAAGAGTAACCCGCCTTTCCCCTTTTCTTGTTTTCTGCCTTATTTGGCCCTTTTCTATCTTCGTCTCCCCTTCAAGTCTTCTTTTCACACTCCTTTTCTCTCTGTGGTCTCCTTAAGATCCGCCGTGTTTGCCGTGCGGTGCGACCTGTGTCGGAGGGGAATGAGGTCCTGGTGATTGAGAGGGCCAGTGCTTGAGGAGGCCTGTGCTCTCAACACATCACTTTGGCTCGGACCTCTCCTAGACAGGGAGTACACTTTGGCCCGGGTGTACTAATTGGCTCCCCTTTTTGGGGGCTGGGTCAAGACAAGCATTTCCCCCTGCTGGCCATGTGAACCCCTGCAGTGCTCAGCTCTCTGTCCCGGGAGTTGAGCATGATCAGGGGGGATGGGGTTAGTTGCTTCTGTTTGTCGTATGTCTCTCCCAAACCCTGGAAGGGGTCAAGACATTGGTTTCTTGGCCCTTGCCCCTTAGTTGGACTCCAAGGTGGGTGGGAAAGGGGAGGATGAAACACAATGAACTTAATATGGCCTTTTCAAAAAATATCCCCCCCAAAAGGAAGAGGAAGGCAGCATCCCCTATTTCAGGGGAACGTTATTCTGACAGCGATTCTGACACGGAGGTACGACAGAGAACAGGTTTCTGGGCTTCCTGGCTCGTGGTGGAAGGGACGGAGCAGGAAAGACCCCTTTCAGCTCTGAGCCCTTTTGCTATTCAAAAGGGCTTTCAAGGCTTAGCAGGTGACCCTCAGTCCGTCAAAAAGGTTGAGGAATGGATCGTTTCTAGTTCAATGTCGATCAAGAAAACAATCTGAACAGCTGTTGAGGGCAACAAAATTAGTGGATAGGGAGATCAGGGTGACTCCCCATAAACAGTTAAATTCATCGAAAGGTGTGATTCGCTGCAGAGATCTAACGGGTGTCTCAGAGGCAGAAATAAAAACGGAACTGGCGTCCCAGGGTGTGACGGAGGTGCGCAGGGTGACAGTCAAGAAAGGTGCAGAGAGAGTGGCCACCAACACCCTCTTTCTGACCTTCTGCAACCCTGTGCTGCCCCCGGGCCATCAAAGTTGGCTACCTGAACGTCCGTGTTCAGCTGTATGTCCCGTCCCCGTTGAGATGCTTCAGGTGCCAGAGGTTTGGACATGTCAGAGACCGCTGTTCTGGGCAGGAGGTGTGCGGTGTATTGCTGCAAGGCAATCCATGATGGGCCGTGCAAAGATCCGCACATTGTGCTAACTGCGGTGGCGATCATCCCGCCTCTTCAAGAAACTGTCCTCTTTGGATTCAGGAATCCACCATTCAACGAATAAAAACAGAAAAGATCTCCTTTTTTGAACCCCGCAAGCAGGTTGTGGGCAGTCAGACGCCCACAGCATCTTCATATGCTTCGGCCGTAAAGAAAGTTTCCACTAGGTCAGTCTGCTGTCAGACTGATGAATTTATTTTTTCCAAGACACTGCAAGGAAGAACTGTCAGCTCTGGTGGAAGCGGGTCCACCACCTCCCAACCCAAAGTGACTGCCCCTGGTGGAGGCAAAAAATCCGCCACCCCTCAGAATGCCCAGCAGTCTACAACATCTGCTGCTGGGCAGATTAAAAAAACCAGCACCCAAGCCTCGAACTCCTCTGTCCAGTGCCCGTGCGGGCAAGGGAGTTCCACCCAGTGGGGAAAGATGGTGGAGATGAGGAAAAAAACCTCCACCGTCTCCCAATCCAGAGCTTCTTCGCCTGTTGGCAAGTCTGCTAGCAGGTCTGAAGAACAACACAGTTCAGTGAAACTTCAAAATAAATTCACTCCATATAAAGCAGACGTTGAGGAGGAGATGACCTGATTTCTCTCCTTTCGCCCTCTGCACCATGGATAGTACAATATCCCATTGGAATATCCGTGGACTAAATTCCAACTTTGAGGAGTTACAGCTTCTGTGTCGATCTATAAAACCTGTCATGGCTCTTCAGGAAACTCAAATTCAAAGCCAGAAGACCTTTAATCTTTCTGGCTTTAATGTTCTTTCAAAACCTGCACAACCATCCACGTTGGGACTGTCGGGCGGTGTTGCCCTTCTCCTACACAAAATTTGTTGTATAGTCCTGTCGCTCTGTCTACCTCCCTTCAGGCTGTAGCTGTGAGAGTCACTCTCCACAAGACTGTGACAATCTGTTCCCTTTAACTACCTCCTTCTGTCCCGTTTGTCGTCAGGACCTTGTCAGTCTGATAAGAGAACTTCCTCGACCTTTTTTGCTGTTGGGTGACTTTAAGGGTCACAACCCTCTTTGGGGTAGTGCCGGTACGTCATCCAGAGGTCTCTGATTGAGGATGTCCTTTCGGATTTGGATTTGTGTTGTCTGAACGACGGATCTGCAACTTACCTCCACTCTTCCACGGGTTCACTTTGTGTTTAGATTTGTCGGTTTGTGACCCTCGCTGGTCCTGGACTATGAGTGGTCTGTCCATGACGATCTGCACGGAAGTGACCATTTCCCTGTCTTACTACAACCCGTCATAACTGAACACGTCTCTGTCTCTCAACATCTAAAATTACAAGAAAGCAAACTGGGATCTATTTGCAACCACTATTTCTAAAGAATTCCAGGACACTGACTTTTTTCAGAGTCCGGACCCAGCTGAATCACTGACTAACACTGTGATCAAGTGTGCTAAAGCTTGTTTTCCCAGTGTCTTCCGATAAACTTCAAATGCCAAAAACACCCTGGTTTGATTCAGACTGCCAACAAATTTCCAAAGTTAGAAAACGGGCTCAGCGTCAGGTGTACCAACGACCTTCGGTCCCAACGCTCGAGCCCATCAAAAACTCCGTGTAAATCTAGACACAACTTTTAAAATCATAAACGTGGGTCCTGGAGAAGCTTCTGCTCCAGGCTGACATCAAAACTTCCAAGAAAAAAGTGTGGAACATCATTAAGAAAATCAAAGGGAAGAACACCTGTCCCACTGTGAACCATCTCAAGTTTTCGGATTCTTTAATAACAGAGAAGAAAGCAGTTGCTAATCTGCTTGCTTCAACCATTGAAAAGAATTCCTCCTCTTCTAATAAATCAGCCACTTTTGTCAAAAACAAAGCCTGAAAGAAAAATCACCATGCAACTTTTCGTCCGACAACATGGAAGACTACAATCTTCCTTTCACGTTAAACGAGCTGAAATCTGCCTGCTTTCTTGCAGCGATTCCTCTCCAGGTATAGATGAAATCCATTATCAGCTGTTAAAACATCTTCCGCTAGAAGGTCTGAACATACTGCTACAGGTCTACAACCATGTGTGGGCTACAGGTTTTTTTTCCACCCTCTTGGCGAAAAGCCCTCATTATTCCCATCCCCAAACCTGGAAAAGATCTTTCTAATCCTTCAAATTACCGTCCCATAGCTTTGACCAGCTGTGTTTGTAAATTGATGGAAAAAATGGTCAATGCTAGGCTCATGTGGAAACTTGAAACCGATGGCCTTTTGGCGAAAGAACAGTGTGGTTTCCGCAAACAAACGGACTACTGTTGACCATTTGATTCGTCTGGAATCTACACTTCGGAACGCCTTTCTGAACAAACAGCATGCAGTGGCAATTTTCTTTGACTTGGAGAAGGCCTACGATACCACCTGGAAGTCGGGGGTACTTCATGATCTCCACGATCTGGGTTTTCGAGGTCATCTTCCGCTTTTTATTCAAAATTTTTTGGCAGAACGACAGTTTCAGGTCCGGTTGGCACCACTCTGATGTCCACGAGCAGGAGTTGGGTGTTCCACAGGGGAGCATACTATCTCCTGCCCTCTTTAGTATTAAGATCAACAACAATTTTTCAATCAGTTCAGCAGGGTTCAGACTGCTCATTGTTTGTGGATGATTTTGCTGTCTACGCAACTGGAAGCCTGTACCCGAGTGTCCAGCGCAGGCTCCAGCTTTCCGTAGATAAAATCCATCGGTGGGCGGATGAAAACGGTTTCACCTTTTCTGCTACAAAAACCCAGTGTATTCACTTCCATAATTTCCGTCAGTTTTTTCCAGATCCGGAACTTCAAGTAGGAAATCTCCCATTCCAGCTGTTAAAGAGGCCAAATTTCTGGGAGTCATTTTTGACCAAAAACTTAACTTTCTCAGCCATATTAAAAACCTCAAAACTGCTTGCCAAAAGCACTGAATATTCTGCGGGTCGTAGCACACACCGACTGGGGCGCTGATAAGAAAACTTTGTTGCACCTCTACAGAGCCCTGGTCCGTTCCAAACTGGACTACGGTTGTGCTGTGTACGGCTCCGCAAGATCATCTTACCTCAAACTCTTGGACCCTATCCACCATCAAGGGCTTCGTCTCTGTCTTGGAGCGTTCCGCACCACCCCTGTGTACAGCCTGTACGCAGAGGCGGGTGAAACCTTCA
This sequence comes from Conus ventricosus, assembly GCA_018398815.1. Lineage (NCBI taxonomy): Eukaryota > Metazoa > Mollusca > Gastropoda > Neogastropoda > Conidae > Conus > Conus ventricosus. Next base: position 51,523,144 of record CM031627.1, read on the forward strand.
CTGTCCAACCGCAGGCTGAAACTGTCTTTGAATTATTATATCCGACTGTTCTCAGAACCGCAGAATCCTGCCTATGACTGTGTCTTTGACCCTCCGTTCCAAAGTAAGTTTGAAAACAACCCGAAATGTATTCCGCCGTTTGGTCTTCGTATGCGGCCTCACGTGCGGAATGCAGGTCTAGACCTAGGAGTTGTGTCCGATTTTTCAAGTTTCCGGATCAACCTCCGTGGACCTTTTCACACCAGAGATTTGTTTCGACCTCGCAGCTTTTCGCAAAGAGTCTACCAGCTCTCTGGCATACAAGGCATTGTATGCTGAGCTCTGTTCCAAATTCCCATCCTGTCAAAAAGTTTTCACCGACGGGTTTCCAAGTCTGAAGATGGAGTGCCTGTGCAGCCTACTGCCCTGGCGCTCCTTCTCAGATACTGTTGGAACATATACATTCCGATGCTTCTGTCTATTCTGCTGAACTTACTGCTCTGGTACTGGCTTTGAAGATAATCTCCTATTCTTCGAAGAGGGACTTTCTGGTTTCTGTCGGATTCGCTGTCAGCTTTGGAGGCCATAGCTGGCCGCAACCTTCAGCATCCAGAACTTTTACTTTTTTAACTTTTTAGCAAGTTGAAGGCGGACGGTTACAACATTACTCTTGCTTGGGTTCCTGGTCATGTTGGCATCGGCGGGAACGAAATGGTTGATCGTTTAGCCAAGAACGCCACAAGAGAGAAACTGTCCAACACTTATATCCCCTGCTCAGATGTGAAACCCAAAATTAACGATTATGTGAGAGACCTCTGGAAGGAGGATTGGAACACACAGACGAATAACAAACTCTTTCAGATCCGTCCAAACCTTAAGGAGTTCCTCCCATCTACGTTGGGAGGTCGTAAAGAGGAAACGGTTCTGTGCCGGCTGCACACCGGGCCCTTCATATTTTTTACCCATTCTTACCTTTTAAAGAGTGAAGAAGCTCCGTGGTGCATTCCATGTCATGCGCCACTCACAGTGAAACATGTTCTTTTAGAGGTTGGGACTTGCACGATGTGAGACACAAACATTTTACAGCGAGGTCCATGAAGATCCTGTTCAGGGATGTCCCGCCTGACGTGATCCTTGAGTTTTTGAGAGAGATTTAAAATTTTTCATCTGATTTAAGATTTTACGGCAGAAAGATTTTAACAAAGTTTCTGGTGCGTTTGTAGACGAGGTCATTTAACGAGATGTGTGAATGTTTTGGTTTTTTTTTTTTTTTTTTTTTTTAATGACTGGTGAGTTGATTTTAACGTGGTGACAGCCCTGATGTGGCCCTTAGCGGGCGGCTGGGCTATAAGCAACATTATCTTATCATATGTGGAAACTGGAAACCGATGGCCTTTTGGCGAAAGAACAGTGTGGTTTCCGCAAACATCGGTCTACAGTTGACCATTTGATTCGTCTGGAATCTACACTTCGGAACGCCTTTTTGAACAAACAGCATGCAGTGGCAATTTTCTTTGAAATTTTGGAGAAGGCCTACGATACCACCTGGAAGTCGGGGATACTTCATGATCTCCACGATCTGGGTTTTCGAGGTCATCTTCCGCTTTTTTTTTTCAAAATTTTTTTGCAGAACGACAGTTTCAGGTCCGGGTTGGCACCACTCTCTCTGATGTCCACGAGCAGGAGTTGGGGTGTTCCACAGGGGAGCATACTACTCCTGCCCTCTTTAGTATTAAGATCAACAACATTGTTCAATCAGTTCAGCAGGTTCAGACTGCTCATTGTTTGTGGATGATTTTGCTGTCTACGCAACTGGAAGCCTGTACCCGAGTGTCCAGCGCAGGCTCCAGCTTTGCGTAGATAAAATCCATCTGTGGGCGGATGAAAACGTTTTCACCTTTTCTCCAACAAAGACGCAGTGTATTCACTTCCATAATTTCCGTCAGTTTTTTCCCAGATCCTGAACTTCAAGTAGGGAAATCTCCCATTCCAGCTGTAAAAGAAGCCAAATTCCTGGGAGTTATTTTTGACCAAAAACTCAACTTTCTCAGCCACATCAAAAACCTCAAAACTTCTTGCCAGAAAGCACTGAATATTCTGCGGGTCGTAGCGCACACCGACTGGGGCGCTGATAAGAAAACTTTGCTGCACCTCTACAGAGCCCTGGTCCGTTCCAAACTGGACTACGGTTGTGCTGTGTACGGCTCCGCAAGATCGTCTTACCTCAAACTCTTGGACCCTATCCACCATCAAGGGCTTCGTCTCTGTCTTTGAGCTTTCCGCACCACCCCTGTGTACAGCCTGTACGCAGAGGCGGGTGAACCTTCATTGTCCAACCGCAGGCTGAAACTGTCGTTGAATTATTATATCCGACTGTTCTCGGAACCCGAAAACCTTGCCTATGACTGTGTCTTTGATCCTCCGTTCCAAAGTAAGTTTGAAAACAACCCTAAATGTATTCCGCCGTTTGGTCTGCGTATGCAGCCTCACGTGCGGAATGCAGGTCTAGACCTAGGAGTTGTGTCGGATTTTTCCAAGTTTCCGGATCAACCTCCGTGGACCTTTTTCACACCAGAGATTCGTTTCGATCTTGCAGCTTTTCGCAAAGAGTCTACCAGCTCTCTGGCGTACAAGGCTTTGTATGCTGAGCTCTGTTCCAAATTCCCATCCTGTCAAAAAGTTTTCACTGACGGTTCCAAGTCTGAAGATGGAGTGGCCTGTGCAGCCTACTGCCCTGGCGCTCCTTCTCAGATACTGTTGGAACATATTCATTCAGATGCTTCTGTCTATTCTGCTGAACTTACTGCTCTGGTACTGGCTTTGAAGATTATCTCACATTCTTCGAAGAGGGACTTTCTGGTTCTGTCGGATTCGCTGTCAGCTTTGGAGGCCATAGCTGGCCGCAACCTTCAGCATCCAGAACTTTTACTTTTTTTTAACTTTTTAGCAAGTTGAAGGCGGACGGTTACAACATTACTCTTGCTTGGGTTCCAGGTCATGTTGGCATCGGCGGGAACGAAATGGTTGATCGTTTAGCCAAGAACGCCACAAGAGAGAAACTGTCCAACACTTATATCCCCTGCTCAGATGTGAAACCCAAAATTAATGATTATGTGAGAGACCTCTGGCAGGAGGATTGGAACACACAGACGAATAACAAACTCTTTCAGATCCGTCCAAACCTTAAGGACTTCCTCCCATCCACGTCGAGAGGTCGTAAAGAGGAAACGGTTCTGTGCCGGCTGCACACCGGCCATTCGTATTTTACCCATGCCTACCTTTTAAAGAGTGAAGAAGCTCCGTGGTGCATTCCATGTCATGCGCCACTCACAATGAAACATGTTCTTTTAGAGTGTTGGGACTTGCACGATGTGAGACACAAACATTTTACGGCAGAGTCCATGAAGATCCTGTTCAGGGATGTCCCGCCTGATGTGATCCTTGAGTTTTTGAGAGAGATTAACATTTTTCATCTGATTTAAGATTTTACGGAAGAAAGATTTTTAACGAAGTTTCTGGTACGTTTCTAGACGATGTCATTTAAAGAGATGTGTGAAAGGTTTTTTTTTTTTTTTTTTTTTTTTTTTTTAACGACTGGTGAGTTGATTTTAACGTGGTGACAGCCCTGATGTGGCCCTTTGCGGTCGGCTGGGCTAAAAGCAACATTATCTTATCTTACCTACCAAACATGGGCGGGGGGGGGGGGGGGGGGGGGGATCATGATTCAGGTTATCAGTTATTCGCGTGAAATGTTTGATTTGAGGATGCGTGAATTAAATGTATTAATACTGGTCAACATGGATTTGGTGACAGTGAAGATCTAGCCCACAAACAACAAACATCCACTGAGTATGCACCAAATCAATGCATCACACATCCTTTGTACCCCCCCCCCCCCCCCCCCCCCCCCCCCACACACACACACACACACACACACACACACACACACACTAGGTTACGCTGTGTAGATGTAGGGCTGTGAGTGTGCTCATACATTGTTTATTTCATTATCAAACGCAAAGGAGATAAAGTTTATAAACAAATTTGATTAAGCTTTGATTTTTTTATCAGCATGTTCTGCGTTTGTGTGTGTGTGTTTTCTCTTTTTTGTGCATGTCTGATGTGTCTTGCATCATTTCATGTTTTTTTCATTATGTAGATCAAGCTGATAACTAACAATATCTTGCACCTTTGTTAAAGAGTTTAGAAAGATGAATCTACATCATGAAGATGTGTATTTTCTTATTAAAATTGCATGAACATTCAGCATTTAAAGTATACTTTCTCTTCCAGACTGAGGAACTACTTCCTCTTCCTCTGAGTTCGCAGGGGACTTTTCGCTTCCCTGGCAGGTGCACTACCTTAAAGGCCACAAAGCCACTAACACTGAGCAAAAAAGAAAGAAAGAAAAGTTAAAGAACTTCTTTTTTCAACATTGTCCAAATCTATTTGATATAGCAGTCATTCATTACAGAGAATAACAAAAGGAAATTCACATGAAACTGCAGGGGTATTTGATGCCGAGTAGAAAATAGAGCAACAACAAACAAACAAAAATTTAAAATAAATAAATAAATAAAAACAAAAACAAAATAATAACATCAAAAGTATTAAGAAACAACAACACACAACTCTTGACATAAAACAATAAGTATTGTCTATGGCTGGAGAGGAGTTGACGGGAAAGGGGAGGAGTGGTTGGAAATAGGTGGGGGGGGGGGGGGGGGGGGGGGGGGGGGGGAGTAAAGAATGAGGAACAAAGAGAAAAGGAAAGGTCACATACCGCTTTTATAAATCCAAACATATTTGATCCACGCTCAACTGCAGGAGCATTAGAATGCTTTTTGTTTTAATAATGTGTACAGTTTTGTTAGCTACTGTGACAGAAAAATACTCTCATAAGAATGAAAATATTAGTAGTATTAACAACTAATTTTTACTGCGATGTACTGTAGTGTCTAATCTGTGCACAGTGTGCAAGTTAAAGAACTTTGTAACAGAGTTAACTCTTAATGTTGGAGTCTTAAGTGTGATACACATTTAACATTCACAATGACCATAGATATTTCCTCTACTACTTTTTCACTTGCAGTCATCTTGTCACTTGAAATTTGCCTTTTTTTGGTTCTGCAAAGAATGTTCATCATAATACCATTTGCATTATGTAGTATTGGTATATGCATTCAAGTGTAATGGTTGATGCAGTTTCCCCTGTAGTTTTTATAAAACTGTGTGAAATTTTATTGTCTGTCTTGATGTGTGTAACAGCAAAATCAAAATCATGTGTTGTCATTTACAGCTCTTTTTAATGTTTTCAGGAAAAATTTTCTCTTGTAAACCAGTCTTTGTTAATAATGGTGATGCTTTTTTCAACCACACTGTTCATGCATACAACTCAGATACATGTGAGTAACACTGCCGGGAAAAAAATGTTCTTATATCACAATCTGTTTTGTTTTGTGTGTGTGTGTGTGTGTGTGTGTGTGTGTGTGTGTTTTCAACTTTCGCACTGATCATTTTGTTTGAAGTGTGTAACAGCAAAATTATGTGTCATGTTGCATACAGTACAGCTGTGTTACCATTGCAGTATAATTTTCCTGTTTTTAATCAGTCATTGTGGGAATTCTTTTAATTGTACTGCTCATGCATGTGTACATAAACCAGCATGTGTGCACTGCTGGAAAACAAGTGCTCTTGAATCACATCACACAAACATAGTAGAATATTAATAGTGTGCACTGAACTTCAGAATCAATTTGTTTTGAAACTCAGAGTAATAGTATACAATGCCACACAGATCATAAATGAAAAGTGTTTTTTTCTTTGTTTGTTTGTTTGACAAACTCTCCACTTGTAAAATAATACTGGAGGAAGACAGACAATTTGTCATGGAAAACCCACTGACACAGTTTTTGTGCCCAGATAATTATGATCTCTAATGTATGTAGGGAGGAAAATGTCATCTTAAAAACATTTCAATTTTAACAGTCTTCTGCTTCATCTTTGTGCCCTCATAGGGAACAGATACAAGCTGAAGATATACATGGAGAAAAATTCATCTTGAAATATTTCTATTTTAAGTGTCTTCTGCTTTATCTTTGTTTCCTCAAAGGGGACAGCTACAAACTGAAGCTGTACATGGAGACAAAGGTTATTTCGAAATATTTCTATTTTAACAGTGTTTTGCTCCATCTTTGTGCCCTCAAAGGCAACAGATACAAGCTGAAGATATACATGGAGGAGAAAAAGATAATCTTAAAATAATATTTCTGTTTAACAGTCTTGGAGAAAAAAAATCATCTTAAAATAGTATTTCTATTTTACCAGTTCTGCTTCATCTTTGTGCCCTCAAAGGGTCAGATATAAACTGAAGAACAAAAATCATCTTGAAAAGTTTGTGCTATGGCCAGATGGCCAAATATCACTGACACTAATCATAGCAAACTTGTTTTCTTTACCTTAAGAGACCCAGGAGGTTGAAATGCATTGTGTCTTGTCCTGTACTTTGTTTGTCTATGTTCTTGGTGGTAACTAACCCACTCTTTCTAGATTTTGTTTTTTAGTTAAGCTGTCATGTGTGTGTGTGAATTTGATGTTTCAGATTGTTTAGGAAAATACTTGGATACATTGTTTCATTCAAATTATGATTCTACAAGTGTACTTTCAATGCTAGCTTTTTGTGTGCATAATGTGTGCATGCTAGTGATTCCTTTGACTTTTCATGTATTTTATGCTAGTGATTCTTTTGACTTTTCATGTATTTTAATCCAAAATGGAGATTAAAAGAAAAAAAAGCAGGGGAAAATATTTTGAATGAAAGCAGCTTCTGTACATTTTCTGAGTTGTTTTGCATAGTTGTGCGTCAGTTTGTGTTCCAAGCAGTGTGTGGTGTGTGTGGTGTGTGGTGGTATTTAAACTGCACAAGATTACAGATCAGCTAATTATTACTTTATTACATCTGGAAATTTTGGAGTCAGTTCTATCTGACTCTTTTCAAAGATTTGCTTTCAGAAAGTACTCACACTGAACTTTTACTATGTGAAATGATCAGTTTCAACAAGACAGCATGGCGGACAACGACTCCGCTCTTGCAGCTACTGATCGCACTGCGTTTTTATGCCAGTGGGTGTTTTCAGGAAGTGATTGGGGATTTGTTTGGTGTCGACAAAAGCACAGTGTGTCGAGTAATAGAGGTTCTCGAGCATTCGCAAACGGGCTGGATGAGTATGTTCGCATGCCAACGGTGGAGACGGCCAACAGAACGGCCAACAGTGAAATTTGCTGTTCTCACACGCTTCTTCCCATCGAAATCTGAATCTTGAGTACAATTCTACGTCGTCATACACATCAAAAGGGTTCGTCCGATCCCTGAAAATTCTCTCTCGCCTCAAATTTCGGCACAACAGAAGCCCATACACAACGCGGTTCGCCATTTTTATTTACTGCGGTATGCTCTGTCCTAGCTAAGTTCGCACTTACGCGTGGGGGGGGAGCTGTCCTAACTTTAAGCAAGATGTTAAGCATCCTTTGCTGCTAAGCAAGCCCATGCAACAGGATTCCTTCACGCTAAGCAAATCCCTAACTTTAAGCAAACTTAGAGTCCGCTAAGTCTGTACATGCAACCGACCCCTGAAGAAGATCCGTGGAGAACAACACAACCTGGTTCCCTTCTCTCTGCACTGGCTGCACTTTGCCACGTGACGTCAATTTACATGACGTCATTGTCACTTTCATTGACACAGCCCTCTGCTGGGCCACAGGGTCGGTTCCAATACCAAAACGTTTTCCAGCAACTGTTGTTGAAGAACGCTAACGGCAAACGATCAAGGCGAACGACCAGTTGCTGTTACAAGCAACAAAGATGGCGACAGTGAAACTTTAGTAGTTAAATCCACAGTAAATTTCCCCCCTTAGCATTGAAGAACTAATTGAAAAGAAAGAGTGAGAAAAACTGGAATGATTAAGATTAAAAATTTCAGTGTAATTGGGGTTCACATGCTGCCATTTTGGACAACGTTTGTTACCAAAACGTTTGACGACTGACATCATACTTGTTTTATGCTCCAAGACAAAGACATGCTGGTATAGGATGTTGTAAACACTGGTGGTACCAGAATGTATCTTTCATCAATAGAAATTTTGAAGTAGAAAACAAAATGTGACACATTTAGGATCTACAATATTGATAAAGAATTGTACTTGTTTAAGAATTTTTTTTCTTTTTCAGATTTATACAAAATCTGTACACAGGTTAAGAATATCCGGAAGAAAATGAAGACTACGACGATCACGACAGTTCATTTTAAACAAATAGAAAACAAAAGACAATATAGACTTTGTTGATAAGAAAATCAGTCGCAGATCTGAATTCGCTGTTGGTAGATTCCTTATTAAAAGGAACTGAGCTGCTATGTTATAGAGTGAAGGTACAGTTTGCAGAGAAATTAAATTTGTACCTAAATAGGCTACATGCGCTTCAAAAATAGAATAAATCTCAAACCCATAATCACAAGTGCGATCTACATTCAACATCTGAAACAATTGTTCACACACACACACACACACACACACACACACACACAATTACCCACAAACTTCATTATTGATCAAGTTGGACGTCTTCACTCTTGACAAGCTGTTGTCTGATGAAATGACGTCATTACGCACTTAGCAAATATTACGTCATCAGCTGTACACGCCGCTCTGTTCAAATGGCGAAGCATTTCCCGGGAGTCCTCGCTGAAGAACGGAGACTGAAGACAATGAAGACGAACGACCAGTTTCCGTTGTAGTCGCACACCAAGATGGCGATGTCCAGAGGTCAACAAGACTGCTGGTGTGACCGACAGTAGATCGTCACATTGGTGGCCAGGAATTGGTTGAAAACAACAGAGAAAAATCCTCTCTCTCTCTCTCTCTCTCTCTCTCTCTCTCTCTCTCTCACTCTCTCTCTAAGATACAGTCATAGATAATTTCTCATCCTTCTTATTACTCCTCTCGTGTTATCTATGTATATACCTACGTGGAGGTGGGACGTGGGGATGGGCTGAGAGATTTCTCCTTCCCATGCTCCAAAAAGAAGACATCCACTGACATGAGGATCAACTGAAGACAGTGTGTGTGTGTGTGTGTGTGTGTTGTATCATTCATTGTACCATGACAGTAGACTGGAGGTGTGACGTGACCAACACTTGGACAGTCAGGGACCTGGCCTCAGTTATGAGCAACAGGGCAGAGGCGTTGTAACCAGTCCAGTCCTTCATGTTGTCCATCCAGTCCCTTTATATTATCCAGTCCAGTCGTTCATGTTGTCCGTCCAGTCCAGTCCTTCATGTTGTCCATCCAGTCCTTCATGTTCTCCCTCCAGTCATGTTGTCCATCTAGTCCTTCATGTTGTCGCTCCAGTCCTTTATATTGTCCAGTCCTTCATGTTGTCCAGTCCAGTCCTTCATGTTGTCCATCCAGTCCTTCATGTTGTCCATCCAGTCCTTTATATTGTCCAGTCCTTCATGTTGTCCATCCAGTCCTTCATGTTGTGCATCCAGTTCTTAATGTTGTCCATCCAGTCCTTCATGTTGTCCATCCAGTCCTTCATGTTGTCCATCCAGTCCTTCATGTTGTCCATCCAGTCCAATCCTTCATGTCCATCCAGTCCTTCATGTTGTCCATCCAGTCCACTCTTTCATGTTGTCTGTCCAGTCCATGTTGTCCATCCAGTCCTTCATGTTGTCCACCCAGTCCTTCAAGTCCAGTCCTTCATGTTGTCCATCCAGTCCTTCATGTTGTCCGTCCAGTCCTTCATGTTGTCCGTCCAGTCCTTAATGTTGTCCATCCAGTCCAGTCCTTCACGTTGTCCATCCAGTCCTTGTTGTCCATCCAGTCCAGTCCTTCATGTTGTCCATCTAGTCCAGTCCTTCATGTTGTCCATCCAGTCCTTCATGTTGTCCACCCAGTCCTTCATGTTGTCCATCCAGTCCTTCATGTTGTCCATCCAGTCCAGTCCTTCATGTTGTCCATCCAGTCCAGTCCTTCATATTGTCCGTCCAGTTCTTTATGTTGTCCCTCCAGTCCATGTTGTCCATCCAGTCCAGTCCTTCATGTTGTCCATCCAGTCCAGTCCTTCATGTTGTCCACCCAGTCCTTCATGTTGTCCATCCAGTCCATGTTGTCTACCCAGTCCTTCATGTTGTCCATCCAGTCCTTCATGATGTCCGTGCAGTCCTTCATGTTGTCCATCCAGTCCAGTCCTTCATGTTGTCCATCCAGTCCAGTCCTTCATGTTGTCCATCCAGTCCTTCATGTTGTCCATCCAGTCCTTCATGTTGTCCGTCCAGTCCATCATGTTGTCCGTCCAGTCCAGTCCTTCATGTTGTCCATCCAGTCCATGTTGTTCATCCAGTCCTTCATGTTGTCCATCCAGTCCTTCATGTTGTTCATCCAGTCCTTCCTGTCAGCCCTTGTCTGGCCCTTTGCGGTCGTCTGGGGTGTAAGCAACATTATCTTGTCCTTCATGTTGTCCATCCAGTCCAGTCCTTCATGTTGTCCATCCAGTCCTTCATGTTGTCCATGCAGTCCATGTTGTCCATCCAGTCCAGTCCTTCATGTTGTCCATCCAGTCCAGTCCTTCATGCTGTCCATCCAGTCCATGTTGTCCATCCAGTCCTTCATGTTGTCCATCCGGTCCAATCTGTTATGTTGTCCATCCAGTCCAGTCTGTTTATTGTACATCCAGTCCAGTCCTTCATGTTGTCCATCCAGTCCAATCTGTTATGTTGTCCATCCAATCCAATCTGTTACGTTGTCCATCCAGTCCAATCTGTTATGTTGTCCATCAGTCCAATCTGTTATGTTGTCCATCAGTCCAATCTGTTATGTTGTCCATCCAATCCAATCTGTTATGTTGTCCATCCAGTCCAATCTGTTATGTTGTCCATCCAATCCAATCTGTTATGTTGTCCATCCAGTCCAATCTGTTATGTTGTCCATCCAGTCCAATCTGTTAATACTTATGTTGTCCATCCAGTCCAATCTGTTATGTTGTCCATCCAGTCCAGGCCTTCATGTCCATCCAGTCCAATCTGTTATGTTGTCCATCCAGTCCAATCTGTTATGATGTCAATTCAGCCTGATCTGCCACCTTATCAATCGAATCCATTTCTTGGTGTTCTCAACTCGGTGCAATCCATTATTTTGTCCATCTGAAAGGGAAAAAAGGCTGACAGCCCAGGTCTGACACTACACAAGAACAAGTTTGGATGAGAGACTTTGACATTTTTTTTTTCCTTTTTAATGATTGCTTCTTTGGCGTTTCACTGAATATTTCATGCCTTGCTCAGCCGTTTTGTTTGTTGTTTTTTTTCTTGTGTGTGTGTGTTAGCGTTTGACATATTGTTGTGGTTTTTAAACATGTTATGTTTTTGATCACTCTTCATAATACCAGATGAGGTATTGGATTATTTAGCGATTCTTTTGTTTGTTTGTTTGGTTTTTTTTTGTTTTGTTTTGTTGTTGTTTTTTTTTTTGGGGGGGGGGGGGGGGGTGGCATTAGTCATTGTAGAGTTGGATTGATTATTGTGCTGCTGAGATATGTCTGTTTATCGTTTCTTTTTCTTCTCAAATTTAACAAATGATTTTAAGTTCTGAAGCGTGGATGCTCCCTTTCTGGAATATCGACAGGCCTGGCGCCGTCTCTGCAGTCTACTGAGGTTTGTAAACGTTACAAACATTGAATGATGTCAACCTGAACTGGAAAAAAAAAGTGGACATGTAAATAGAGAAATGAGATGAAAACGGCCTGAGCTGAAGTACACCTCAAACATGTAAATGTCATAGAAGAAACATGAAATAGACCTCAGGATGAAAACTCCTCCGCCGTTTCCGCCGTCTCCGCCGTTATTTTTTCGCATCTCCGCCGAAAGAAAAAGTCTCCGCCGAAAAATTATTCGAAGAATGATGCGCAGAAACGATCTCAACTTGTCTGCACAGCGAATTTCTTCTCTGTCGGTAATGTTCTCAAACGGCGTAGTTCTCATTCTGTTTCCTTCCAGTATCATTTCTCATCATGGCGTCGATTCACACTGAGAGTTTGCCGCTAGTGAGTGCAAACAAAACGAAAAAAAGAAAAGAAAGAAGTATGTGAACCACTAGAAGACCGAGTGGCAGCAGAAGGACGTGTGTGACCACAGAGTCGCGGATGCAATAAGAAAACATGACAAAGACGGCGAATTTGAAGTGTTTTGCGAGCCTTGCCAAAAACGGATAGCTCAGTTGGTAGAGCGCCGGACTCGTGATCCTGGTGCTGCGGGTTCGAATTTCGGTATAGGGGGATTTTTCCCTCGGAGTTAACATTGGTTCTGACTCCATTCCCCATATAGTCGTTCGGATGGGACTATAAACCGAGGTCTAGTCTGTGTCACATGCACTAAGATCATACACGGACTCTAAAGATCCCGATGCTCATGTCCTAAGACGGGTGAGTACCGGCTACACGAAAATACACAATGCATGCAACCTGTGTGCCAGAATAGTCTACGTGAAGACTGTGGGCACGGGGCAGGTTAAACATCCCCATCTGGAAGAAGAAGAAGAACGTGTCTACTTTGGTAGTCGTGGCTTTGTGGCAATCAGAGATCACATCGAGCGTCCCAGTCACCAACAGAAAATGTGTGTGTTTCCCACACCATTACAGCATGTTTTCAGATCATTGGGTATGCAACAATCTACGTTTAATTTCCAAAGATAGTTTGACTCCTACTCTAAGTACTTCCACTCGTAGAGTCTTCAAAGCAAGGGAAAAACGTCAAAGTGACGAAAAGAATATAAAAGAACAAATGACATCATAATAAACTGATGTCACAACAGTATTGTGTAACACTTTTCCCCTGGTATAATGCAAACGTTTTGCTACATTTGTTAGGTGTCTGCTAACAGCCCCCTATGAAATCCTTTCCCACCAGCCCACTCCCCCCCCACTACCTATATACTTCCTCTACTCCTCCTTCTCCCCAACCCCCACCCTCACCCCACAACACACATACCCCACACACTTCGCCCCCTACCCCCTACCCCCGTACCCACCTCACACACACACACACAAACAACCCCCCCCCCACACACACACACACACACACACACAATCACCCCCCCCCCCACACACACACACACACACACACACACACACTTGTCAAGAGGGGGGGATATGATTAGTTGTAAGAGGGAAGTTGGGGGGGGGGGGGGGGGGGTGTACTGTTGTGACATCAGTTTGTTTTTATGTCATTTGTTCTTTTATGTTCTTTTTTTGTGTTTAGTGTTTCCTGACGAAGGGTCTAAGGCCCAAAAGCTTCAGTTGTTTTTTTTTAAAGGACTTCAAAGTAATCATTTTTCATATTGTGTTTATTGAAGTCCAGCAGTCGTTTTCATACATCTGATTTACTTAGTTTGATTTCCCACTCTGATTTACTTATCTACAGGCCTTATTCTTTATGTCCTGAAAGCACTGTTTGTCAAATTTTCTTTAGCTAGAGTTCTGAGGATTCATCATACTAAATGTTTGTCTCAATTGACATAGTTTCTTTCCACATCAGTCTCAGTCTTCATGGTGTTGAAAGCTGATCTATAGAATGAGTTGTTTAGAAGCAAGAAAGTGATTTCTAAAGATTTTTATGCCATATTTAATACAAAATATGCTTCAGCGTCAGGGGGCGCCGCCCCCTGACCCCCGCTGGGCTGTTGCTCATGTACCCCACTGGGGCCCATGGTGAACCCCCAGATCCCCGCCAATCTCCTCTTTTTTTTTAAAAACTGTTTTCATCCCTGAGACCTGAACTGTTGTGAACTTTATATATGTGTTAATGTCATAGAAATAACATGAAATAGACCTAACTGCTGTGAACTTTGTAGATATGTTAATGTCATAGAAGTAACGTAAAATAGACCTGAACTGTTGAGAACTTTTGTAGATATGTTAATGTCATAGAAGTAACGTGAAATAGACCTGAACTGTTGAGAACTTTATACATAGAACCTGAACTGTTGCAAATATTATACCTATTACCGGTAGTATCATAGAAACAACACCAAATAGAACCTGAACTAAGGTGAATTTCATACACATTGATGTCACAGAAATAACACGAGATAGAAGCTGAACTGTTGTGAACTTTACACCTATTAATATCATAGAAATAACACGAAATAGAACCTGAACAAGGTGAATTTAATACATGTTGATGTCATAGAAATAACATGAGATAGAAGCTGAACTGTTGTGAACTTTACACCTATTAATATCATAGAAATAACATGAAATAGAACCTGAACAAGGCGAATTTAATACATGTTGATGTCATAGAAATAACATGAGATAGAAGCTGAACTGTTGTGAACTTTACACCTATTAATGTCATAGAAATAACACGAAATAGAACCTGCACTAACGTGAATTTACTACATGCTGATGTCGTAGAAATGACATGAGATTCAACCCGAACTGTTGTGAACTGTCTATTAATATCATGAAATCAAATAATCTTTAACGGGGGTCCGCGTAGCGCATGTAAATGTCTCAAGACGAAAACCAAATAAATGTGAAAATTTTACAGATTGCAGTATTTTTTTTTTCTGTTGGACTTTTGTTCCCAAATTGCATGTGTGCGTGTGTGTGCGCGCGTGTGCGTGCGTGCGTGTGTGTGTGTGTGCGCGCGCGCGTGCGTGTGTATGCGATTTTCAGTCAGCGCTTCATTACTGAATCGCAGCACATTAATGGGCCAAACTACAGGCAGGACATGTCTCTCTCACCACTTTGTTACCAACCCACATCGCAATCATGGAAAGTACAGGGTGTACATTAATTATCTGCCTTACCACTCATTGAAGATAGAAGGAGCAGGTGTTCATAAATTATCTCCCTTAACTCTTACTGAAGCGCATCACAC
>CM031627.1:51545555-51560555 GCA_018398815.1 Conus ventricosus
ATAACTGCTTAGTCGCACAGCCGGCATGAGTGAGCTCTCCCTCCAGAGGGCGCCATCACATCCGTCCAGCGACAGCCCCTATGGACTCGCTGATACCGGTCACTCCGACGGAACTAAATCATGGCCACAGACGTGGAGAGGACATCGAAACTGAGGTCACCATGAGATCAGGGCATGAAGGGCCACAGAATTTGATACTTTTTATGCTGACCGATGAGAATGAGGATGATTAAGATGATGCTACGGATTTTCATTCCGGTCTGAGACTACATGACAGGGCTGTACTCTATGCTTCCTTTCATATATCCCGGCATCAACCAGGCTGAGAAAGGTACAGAGACCTGCAGTGTTGGTCAGGAAATTTGAGCAAAACTCTCAGATTGTGAATGGATATATTTTACTCATTGTCTTCAATGTGACAATCTACTGTCGGTCAAACCAGCACAGTCCTTGTTGACCTCTGGACATCGCCATCTTGGTGTGTGACTACAACGGAAACTGGTCGTTCGTCTTCATTGTGTTCAGTCTCCGTTCTTCAGTGAGGACTCCCGGGAAACGCTTCGTCATTTGAACGGGCACCGAATTCAGCTGATTACGTAATAATTGTTAATTGAGCGATGACGTCATTTCATCTGGTAACAGTTTGTCAAGAAGTGAAGACGTTCAACTTGATCAATAATGAAATGTGTGGGTAATTCCGTGTGTGTGCGTGGGGTGTGTGTGGAAGGGTGTGTAACATACCAGCTCCTTTCCTTTTTGAATCCACCAACAACAAATCAGATCTAGGACTGATTTTCTATCAACAGAACCTATATACATTCTCTCTTTTTTAAAATTCGTTCAACATGAACTGATGTAATCGTCATAGTCTTCCTTTAATTGTGATCCCTCTAACGGTACAGATTTTGTATCTCTAACCCAAGCAGACTATAAACCAGGAAAAAAAATTTTTTCACGTGCAATTGTTTAAAATGTTTTAAATCCAAAGTATGCATGACGTCATGTTGTCAAACGCTTTAGTAACGAACGTCATCAAAAATGGTAATATGGAACCCCAGTTTTTCTCTCTCTGTGTTCTTTTCAACTAGTTTCTTCAATGCTAACAGGGAAATTTTATTGTGGATTTTACTGGTAAAATTCCACAGTGGCTATCTATGTTGCTTGTAACAGCAACAGGTCGTTCGGCTTCGTCGTTTGCTGTTTGCGTTCTTCAACTACAGCTGCTGAAAAACGTTTTGTTATTGGAACAGACCCTGTGGCCCAGCAGACGACTGGTGTCATTGAACGCGGGCAATGATGTCACGTGAATTGACGTCACGTGCAAAGTGCAGCCAGTGCAGAGAGAAGGGAACCAGGTTGTGTCGTTCTCCACGGATCTTCATCAGATCTACGTCAGTGACGGACCAATCTGTAACGTCTATCCACTGCAGGATTGATAGGGGAGTGGATACACAGATAACCAGACTGATGGATACACAGACATGGAGAAACTGACAGACAACAGACATGTAAACAGACGAAAAAAAAAAAAAAACCGAAGAAAGACAAGACAGATGGATGGATGGACAGATGAACAGACACACATATTCACATTCACACTCACACTCACACACACACACACTGAGTGAGGTGACAAAATGGCGGAGACTGCCAGCAGTTAAGATTTCTCAGGAGGTAAAAGTTTTCGCAAGTGACTCAAGACCATAAAATCTAGAAGTAACGGCACTCCTGCGTGCAAACGAATCACTCGGGCTTCCCAGCGAAGGACAGCCTCGAGTACAAACACGTCGGATCGTTCAGAGAGCCATCGATGCGACTCATGAAACGACAAGCCGTCTACTCCTACACCAACGATAAAGGAGTCTTCAAACGCGTCAGTGTGCAGCGACGTTATGCCAACACGTGTGCTGTGTGCAAACCGACCCAACGCCTGACTTACGGCAAGTCATTTTAAATCTGTGCAGCCGAATATCCTCCCTAAAAAAGCAGTGGAGTGTCAAAACAACATCATCTGAAGATCGCAAGCGAAAGTTTCCATGACGACCACGGAAACCCAAACAACCCCTGCCCTCCAGCTGGACCCACCTACGCTGAAGTGCGGGTGTGGATTGTCGTCAGGCGTTGCGAGTCATCCAGCACAGCACAAGACGCCTGCTGCAGAAAGAATAGCCCTAACGAAGAAAGGTGTGACTACCAAAAAGGTTAGCCCTTCGAAGACGACAAATGACGCCAAACCTCCAAGGCTGATACGTCAAGAGATGACGTCAAGCACAAATCTCGTCATCTTGTAGATTCCAAAAAGAAATCGAACACTAGTGCAGATCTTCCAAATGTACTTATTCTTCACGACTCTGTTATGAACGGATACAAGAAGCACGCCTTGGTCGGTCTATCATTTTAAATCTTCAAAACAACGAAGCAACACTTTGAAAATAACTCAAGATCACTTGCAGGAGATAGCTTCAAAAGAACATCATCTTGAATGCCGTGGTTATCCACTGTGGGGTTAACGACCTGAAGACAACAGAGCCAAATAAGCTGTGCAACACCTTCGTTAAATCACTTAAAAGACGCATCAAGAAAGAATCCTAACACCAGATTCGTCATCAGCAAAGTTCCCACTGTAAAATACCTGAAGATGGAGGTAAATCGGCAGTTATTTAATGCCATCCTTACCTACGAGCTGTTCGACGTGAACAACATCATGCCGTCGATCATCATAACATAAGGCCTTACCATCTCAAGGACAACTGCCACCTGTCACAGAGGGGGTCCAGTCTGCTGGCAGGGAACGTGGGCGACACGTCAGGATCTTCTGTGGAAACGCCCAGGAAGCCAGCCCGCCATGCCCGCCCTTTTCTACGTCCACCATATCCCGACCGCAGCTGGTTCAACCCATTTGACGTCCTAGGAGACTGGCCATATTCTAAAAATTGTCACATGCGTCTACACACTTGAGCGAATTCAATTACCTCTGTGCCCTTAGACTGCGTTTGCGCGCAAATAAACTGCTGTGTTTTTGTCGACTGATTTTTGACTGTACAGGCAATTTTTTCCCTTACAAAATATTGACGTTATCATTATCATTATTATATATTTTATTTCCTGTTAACTTATCAGATTGTGAAAGATTTAGTGAATGTCTGCGGAGAGTAACTTAGTGTATTCCAATGGAACTGTCGCTCCATCAGAACGAACTTGGATCACCTCGTGCAACACCTGGTGCACCATGAATACAAACTTTTAGCTCTTCAGTCTCTAAATGTTAAAAGAGACAAACTACCTAAATTAAAAAACTATTATTTCCCCCCTATACATCAGAAGGTAGATACCGATGGGAAAATCAGTACAGCTATATATATTCATGAAGGGTAAAGTACATTTCATGCCCTAACCCTATCCACCAAGTATTCCCAATCTAAATTCTTGTGCCATGACAGTTCAGTTGAACTCTTCACTCTTAACTGTCATATCGTTTACCTACCACAGGGTCCAAATGATTTAAACACAGAGTGGATTCGAACACTTCAGATGGACCAAGGTAAAAAATTCCTCATTGCAGGAGACTTCAATGCACATTCACCATTTTGGGAGAGGGACTGTCAATCAATATACAAGTAATCGTTTTGTTGAAAATATTGTTGATGCTTCCTTCTATCTCCTTAATGAAAAATATTGTTGATGCTTCCTTCTATCTCCTTAATGATGGTCGAATAACCGTATTCCTGATAATCCTAGACATAAGCGAGTACCATTGATCTAACTTAGTGTCCCCAATGTGTGGGCAACCGATCTGCAGTTGGAATACACTTGATGACAACCTACATAGTGATCATTTACCTATTGTCACTTTGTTTAAACTAAGAAATCTCAATCAACAGATCTCACCAAGGACAAAGTACCCAAGTATAACTATAGACTTGCAAATTGGTGATACATTTTCAAGTTTACTTTCTACATTTCAAGTTAATGACGCAAACAACAAAGATGTCAAACCTTATATACTTTATTTACAAATGCAGTCCTAGATGCTGCAAATGAATCTATCCCACGGTGCAAGTCAGTAAGATCTCACAAGCATCGGGAATATTTGGTGGAACCAAGCTTGTGAAAAGCAAAAGAGGAAAAGATATCAAAATTTAAAATGTATTTAAGAGATAAGTCTTCCCAAATCATTTAGAGATGAAAAAAGCAAAAAACACAGCCAATAAGGTTAATGCACAAGCAAAAAGGCATATTGGTCCATTTTTGCATAAATGAAGTATCAAATCACAAGGACATGCAAAAAGTCTGGGAAAAAATTAAAAAACTGTGAAAAATGGAATTAACTTGCCACAGTGTCCTATCAAACTGGACAACTCAGAGATACCTACAAATCTAGACAAAGCTAGAAGAATTTGCTGAAATGTATGCAAATTATAGTAGAAATAACGGGACTCATAGAAAGGCAGGACATACAGAGAAAATCAGGAAAAAAATAGAACACATAAAGAAACAAATAATATAAATGAATCGTATATAAATGCTGATATAACACTGTACAAAGTAAAAGAATGTATTTCAAGTCTTAAGAAGAAAACATCAGTTGGTTTAGACAGAATCTCAAATGAAATGTTGGGACACCTGCCAAATATGTTTATAGATTTCTTCATTTTTTTCTAACAGAAATGCTGGTCTGATGGTAATATTCCTCTCGTCTGGAAGCACTCAGTTATCATCCAGTACACAAACAAGGAAGCCCAGAGCAGAAAAAACAGCTATCGTCCAATCGCCTTAACATCCCACACATGCAAACTAATGGAAAAGATTGTTTTAAATAGACTAGATCATACTGCGAAAAATATAAAGTAATACCTGTCAACCAAGCTGGCTTTCGAAAAGGCAGATTTACAACTGAACATCTCGTTAAATTAATAACTCAAATAAAGCAGCAGTTCGCAAGGCGAAAAAATAGCTAGCAACATTTTTTTGATGTCTGAAAAGCATACGATCAAGTTTGGCACACTCGCCTTCTCTATAAACTTAAACACATAGGCATAACAGGTAATACGTACAATTACATTGCCAGCTTTCTATCTGATAGGTTTATACAGGTAAAGCTTGGAAATTCATATTCAAACCCCAGACAGCTAAGTATGGGTCCTGCCTCAGGGTCGGTTATTTCTCCAGTTTTGTATAGCATCTTTTTTTGCCGATCTTTCGAAAGAATCTGTCCAAAGATACCACTTTAGCTCAATTCGCTGATGAATTTTGTTTGTGGATGAAGGTGACAGTGAAACGTAAAACTACAGTCAGGGCTTTGAACATATAAAGAAATCTAGTTGCAAAGCGAGACGACTGCAGGCGGAAATCTAAACAAATCTTAAATAAATGTTAGCGAACCGCCCAGAGAACGTGGACAAACGAGTCACAAGACAAAACACAACGCGTTTCGACCTCTAGGTCTTCGTCAGTGAAGTATAAACGAATAAAACAACGAAATATCACTTAGCTTTGATCGCATCAGATCGCTCAGGTTCAGTGCAAGGAAGAAGGCTGAACCCAGAGCGATCTGATGCGATCAAAGCTAAGGAATTCTCGTTGTTTTATTCGTTTATACTTCACCTGACGAAGACCTAAGAGGTCGAAACGCGTTGTGTTTGTCTTGTGACTCGTTTGTCCACGTTCTCTGGGCGTTCGCTAACATTTATTAAGATTTATATAAAGAAAGTGTATACAACGTGAACTTGATAAATCAACAACTTTATGATAGAAAATGGACTAACCTTATCATTGGAAAAAACAAAAATCATGCTGTTTAATTCAGGCTATGACCCAAATAAATTACCTGAATTCACTATTAATGGTGCAATCATAAAATACACAAATTGTCAAATTTCTCGGCGTCTACCTCACTTCAAAACTTTCGTGGAAATACCACATCGACTACATAACAAACAAAGCTAGAAAAAATCTGAACTTTTGAAGGTAATAAGCAGACAGCACTGGGGACAGGACACAAAGGCACTAATATCTCTCGCTACCGTCCCTTGTACGGTCACGGCTGACGTATGCCCAGGAGGTTTTTTTCAGCGCTCCTGCGCACTTGTTTAAAGACACTGCAGAGCATAGAATTCCAAAGCTACAAACTTGCTCTGGGTGTACCAATACACGCGTCAATTTTAGGAACTTACAGAGAAGCAGGTGTTCTACCCCTCGATGAACAAAGAAAAGCCTCACTGCGAAATTTATCCTTAAAACTTCTGCTTACGAAACATTTTCACAAAAAGAAACAAATCTTAATTCAGAAACCGATTTTGCAAAAAGACTAGAACAATACAGTCATTGAAGTCCATTAATACATATGCCTCCGATATTATTTGTAATACAGAGCTGAACGGGAAAAATGTTGCAGTTAAACCTACTTTTTCTCCACTTCCAGAATGGAACAAAATCAACCAATATTTGACATTGATCACACAGATTTATCAAAAAAAACATTCCCCTAACCTATTAAAATGTTTTAGTTAATTCTCACTTGGAAAGTAAGTATACAGACTATCTAAAGATATACACTGATGGATCAGTTCTTGAGTATGGAAATACTGGTGCAGCTTTTGTAATACCCTCATTAAAAACAGAAAAACGATACTACATTGGTAAACATTATTCCATTTTTACTGCTGAACTTGTAGCCATACTTATGGCATTAAATACATTGTAGATCTTTCGACGGATACATGCAAAATCTTATTCTGTGTGGATTTAAAGTCTGTTTTACAAGCCATTAAATCCCGAGGCATAAGAAATCGACTGGAAATGACAATTGAAATAAAACATATCATTCATGAGTTGTCTATAAAGGGTACCAGTATTACCTTTGCTGGATTCCTTCACACTACCGAATCACCACAACGAGTGGGCAATCATGCGGCTAAAAAGGCAGCGAAAAATTTAGAAGGTTCACAGCATCTCGACATTCAACTAGATCTGCATGAATTTAACCAGCGCATAGAAAAAGTGTCTCAAAATCAGTTGCTGAACTGCACAAAAAACCAAATAGTCAGTAATTACCAGCACTGTGTACAAGTAAAGAATGCAGCGAATCCGAAATCTTGTTAAACAATTTATCTGTAATGCATTCCAGACATGTTACTAGTTTGATGTATAGGTTCCGATTGAATGCTTTTAGAACAAAGTATTCTAAAAATATACATTGAAATATGTGGCAAACAAATTACTGTAAACCATCTACTCTAACTGCCCAGGAGTTAGGCACTTTGTTTCCTAGATAAAGTTAGCAGATCAATTGTCAGCCAGTGCACCAGTATCCACTGACAATATTTAAATAATCATGCATTACTCTGCATGTTTTCTGAAAATTTTGATTCCAGTCCACTTGGTATCTATCTCTGATGTATTTTAAACTAAAATTGTTGTGTTATACGATATTGATATAAAAGAGTTACGTTATATATGATAAATATGTTAGCCCCCCCCCCCCCCCCCCCCCCCCCCCCCCCCCCTCCCGCACTCCCTTCCTCTATCCGTCCTCCTTCCGCCCTGACGCCCCGCATCCTCACCTGCAACCTGCCCCCCCCCCCCCCCCCCCCCCCATCCCCCTGCATTATGCTCCAATCCTACTAAACTTGTTTCGCTTGATATACTTTAATTTCCCCGATTAACATACACCAAAGGCTAGATAAACAACCAGGATAAGTAAATATCTACATATCTCATCACCCATCCCCAACCTCCCCTCTTGCCCCTAGCACAGTCCTCTCCTCACTCTCTCTCTCTCTCATCTCTTCCTCTCTCATCTCTCTCTCTCTCTCACAGGCGCACACACACACACACACACAATTATGCACGTACACACATGCACACACACACACGCGCGCGCGCGCACACCCACGCACACCGACACGAACCCGCACACACACAATCCCCCCCCCCCCCCCCCCCCCCCCCCCCCCCCCCCCCCGTCTGATAACACTTATAGTGAATAGACGTTAACTAAAGAACTAACTAACCGAGTGAGGTCAGGTCAGAAGATTACACCAAGTCATAGACACCAACAACACTGTCTCTACCAGAACTGTGCCATGTCACCACCAACGTCCAGTCCTGTCAACACAGCCCCCAAGGAATGGTATACCCTGGGTCACTGAGGTCAGAGGTCACAGTCGTCTCCACAGACCCCATCTGTTCCTCACCAACACACAATGACCAACCCCACTGGCTACGTACATGACACCTGTCCGTCCGCGCACACTTGTCTAGGATTCTTGAGTCAGTGTGGTCATAGGTGTGGGTGACGCGGCCAGAACTGACTTCCACCCTGTGCACTGGGTGTGTATGTAAGTCGGTCACCAGGACGTGGTTGTCCCCGTCATCACAGATGTACCCTGGTCCCTTCAGTCCGTCAGCCTGGTGCTGTCAGTTACTGACCTCACCACGTGACCCTGTCTGGTCAGCACGTGCACAGCAGCAGGACCACGCCATCTTCCTCACAACTGACCAACAAACGTCCGTCACTGTGTCCTGCATGCACCTAGATACCGCCTAACCGTTTTTTATCCGTGACGTCACTGTCAGTGAGTCTGTCACTTTGATCAGATAGATCATGGGGAACGTGTTGTCACGGCAACCAGGCCGTCAGACAACAGAGCCAGGCGGCGTGGTTTTTTCACTAAACGGTCAGAGAGGCAGACACTGTGTGAGGGGAGCCAGGCCCATCACCTTCACCTTCTCGTTGTTGTAGTCCCCATGACTAGGGTGTTGTTGGCAGACACACAAATGGCGATGATCCAGGGTTTCTTCCTGTCGTCTGCTGTTGTTGGCGACGTCGTGAACAGACGTTTGGAGTCGCCGTCATGACGTCAACGGTGGGGGTGAAGGTGTGGGTGGTAGTGGGGGTGGCTGGGGCAGTTGAGCTGAAGTGGGGTGGTGGGTGGAGAGGAGTGGTGATCCAACGGGTGTAGTGGAGGTTAGATCTGGACTGTCTGGATCTGTGACAATCATCATCATCATCATCATCATCATCATCATCACCACCAACCGCCATCACCGTCGTCGTCCATTATCATCAGTGGATCATCATCATCATCATCATCATCATCATCATCATCACCACCACCACCATCACCGTCGTCGTCATTATTATTATCAATGATCATCATTCTGCTTCCCCTAGATATTGTGTCACCACTGCCCATTCTGCTTCCCCTAGATATTGTGTCACCACTGGACATTTGTTGTCAGCACTGCCCATTCTGCTTCCCCTGGATAATTGTGTCACCACTGGGCATTGGTTGTCAGCACTGCCCATTCTGCTTCCCCTGGATATTGTGTCACCACTGCCCATTCTGCTTCCCCTAGATATTGTGTCACCACTGCCCATTCTGCTTCCCCTAGATATTGTGTCACCACTGCCCATTCTGCTTCCAGTGGATATTGTGTCACCACTAGGCATTTGGTTGTCAGCACTGCCCATTCTGCTTCCCCTGGATATGTGGTCACTACTGCCCATTCTGCTTCCCCTAGATATTTGTCACCACTGCCCATTCTGCTTCCCCTAGATATTGTGTCACCACTGCCCATTCTGCTTCCCCTGGATATTGTGTCACCACTGGGCATTTGGTTGTCAGCACTGCCCATTCTGCTTCCCCTAGATATTGTGTCACCACTGCCATTCTGCTTCCCCAGATATTGTGTCACCACTGCCCATTCTGCTTCCCCTAGATATTGTGTCACCACTGGACATTTGGTTGTCAGCACTGCCATTCTGCTTCCCCTGGATATTGTGTCACCACTGGGCATTTGGTTGTCAGCACTGCCCATTCTGCTTCCCCTAGATATTGTGTCAACACTGCCCATTCTGCTTCCCCTAGATATTGTGTCACCACTGCCCATTCTGCTTCCCCTGGATATTGTGTCTCACCACTGGCATTTGGTTGTCAGCACTGCCCATTCTGCTTCCCCTGGATATTGTGTCACCAGCGCCATTCTGCTTCCACTAGATATTGTGTCACCACTGCCCATTCTGCTTCCCCTAGATATTGTGTCACCACTGCCCATTCTCTTCCCCTAGATATTGTGTCACCACTGGACATTTGGTTGTCAGCACTGCCCTTTTTGCTTCCCCTGGATATTGTGTCACAACTGGGCATTTGGTTGTCAGCACTGCCCATTCTGCTTCCCCTGGATATTGTGTCACCACTGCCCATTCTGCTTCCCCTGGATATTGTGTCACCACTGGCATTGGTTGTCAGCACTACCCATTTCTGCTTCCCCTAGTATATGTGTCACCACTGGACATTTGGTTGTCAACACTGCCCATTCTGCTTCCCCTAGATATTGTGTCAACACTGCCCATTCTGCTTCCCCTAGATATTGTTTCACCACTGGACATTTGGTTGTCCACCCTGCCCATTCTGCATCCCCTAGATAGTATCATCCTGAACAATGTCACCTACACATTGTAATTATTCTGAGCAGTGTCACCAACACAGTGTATAACCCTAAACAGTGTCACCTATACAATGTATCATCCTGAAACAGTATCACCTACACAGTGTATTATTCTGAACAGTGTCACCTACGCAGTGAATTATTCAGACATGTCACCTACGCAGTGAATTATTCTGAACAGTATCACCTACGCAGTGAATTATTCTGAACATGTCAGTCGTCCTCAATTTTTCCGTCATCATATCATCCTCTTTTCTTCTCATCTTCTTCTTTTTTATCAGATTTATGTCATTGTCATGTGTCCATGAACATTTCTAGTAACCACCCAATAGAAAACCTGAGGCAATGGAAAGACAGACAAATCCAAGGCACATTTCTAATTGAGAGAGACGACTCTCTCTCCCCCTCTCTCTCTCTCTCTCTCCTCTCCCTCCCCCCCCCCCCCCCCACCCACATGTTCTCAGTCCCTTTCAACACTAACCAGCAAGGTGTAACATCTGATCCAGTTGGGTCCTGATCGTCCCACTGTGTCCGGGTCGGGCAGTGACGACCTTGCCTGACGCCACACAGACCCTCTCCAAGGCCTCTGTCTTCACTTCTGTGCTGACATCGGAACCTGTTCTTGATGACGTAAATGCCGGTGGCTGTACGTTGGATGACGTCAAAACGAGGCAAGAAGTGCTGGTAGGCGTCGAGGAGCTCTTCATCTGCCAGGACGCCGTTCAGCAATTCTTGCCCTAAAGACAGGATGTCCTGCAGGATGTTTTCACCTTCAGCTTTTCTCGGAAGCTTCCTGCAACAAACCCATCTGCTTCCTCACCCACTCATTCCACTCCTTCACACCCCTAGACTTAACACCTGACTGGGGTCAGGGAGGTTACGAAACTGTCCAGGGATGATAATGGACATGGCGGAAGAGCGTCCAGGCTGGATGTGGTGTGGCACGTGCAGCTGCAGGAGAATTCTGCATATCCTGAGACAGCTGGTGAAGAACATGGTCACTGTGAATCCACTCCTGCTATGAATAACCCGAACAGACGTCACAGATAATACTCCTGACAGTCCAGACAAACTTGACAGCCTGTTTGTTGGGCAGTGCAGACATCGGACATCTGTGGCTTTATTCAACTCTTGAAAGACCAACCTTTCCAGACAGGGTCTGTCCCCATCTGCTGGACAAGGTTGGTGACAGTCACTTTCCGGTCCCTTGGGAGCTCAGTTGTTGACCACACTGCTGCAAAGCAAGTTTCAGGCCCCGCTCTGTAGCATGCCGTGAAGACATTTCCGGCAGATGACGTCTCTACACGCAGAATGACGGGCCCAGACAAAGGGACCCACACAAGGGACAGTCGTTGCGTGACGTCATAGTGTGCCAGGTTGAGGAGGAGTCCTCCTTTGCCATGGTGACGTGTGGGATCTGAGCGAAAGAAGAAAGGTACAGTTTCGTCAAAGACCCCCATCATGCTCACTCATGAACTGCAATGGAAAGAGAGTGAGAGAGAGAGAGAGAGAAAGAGAGACAGACAGACAGACGACAGACAGACGGACAGGCAGACTGACAGACAGACAAATGCACGAACGGAGAGGCAGACAGAAAGACCAGATAGAGCGAGAAACAGTGGCAGACGAAAAACTGGGTAGTTTCAAGCAACTCTCTCCCCTTCCCACCCCTACCGCCCCTCCCAAATTGCTTCAGAAAGAGTGGTACGACGAGAGGCTTCGAGTCTACATAGCCTTAAGCTATATCGGAACTGACGATCTTGCTGCTAAGGACATATGACATTTACTCAAAATCCCAGTTCATAACGTTCCCTTATAAGAGAGCTTCTTTCCATTACACATTATATAGATGGACAGATAGATAGATGGATAGACAGACAGAGGGGCAGAAAGAGAGAGAGGGAGAGAGAGAGAGAAAGACCAAGTCCAGTTAGTCAAAATAAGCCAGTTTTTATGTTTATCTGGCATTTGCAATACATACAGGCTGTTTTATGATTAAAGCCACTCTCCTCATTTACCAGTTTTTATGTTTATCTGGCATTTGCAATACATACAGGCTGTTTTATGATTAAAGCCACTCTCCTCATTTAGACCAACTACATGATGGGGAGAAAGCAGGAATAAAAGCAACCAAGTATCGAAGATCGTGGTCCCGTAAATTCCAATTTCACTCCTCTAGCCACACCTTGTATTTGGCAAAAGATCAAGGCTTATGTTTATTTCATTTTTTGTACAATGCCCAGTGGTAAATATATTAACAAAGCTACACATTTTACATTGGCATAATGGTGAAACATTTCTTCATCCTCTACACCATTGAGAAATGAGCGAAAACAGTGAACTGAATAACTCCCATTGCCCTCCGCCCACTACCCGCCCTCCTCCCATACACACCCTTTCAGCCTCTCCCCACCTCCCTCCCCCTCCACCCACTACCCGCCCTCCTCCCGTACACACCCTTTCAGCCTCTCCCTCCCCTCCACCCACTACCCGCCCTCCTCCCATACACACCCTTTCAGCCTCTCCCTCTCCCTCCCCTCCACCCACTACCCGCCCTCCTCCCATACACACCCTTTCAGCCTCTCCCACCTCCCTCCCCCTCCACCCACTACCCGCCCTCCTCCCATACACACCCTTTCAGCCTCTCCCACCTCCCTCCCCCTCCACCCACTACCCACCCTCCTCCCATACACACCCTTTCAGCCTCTCCCACCCCCCCCCCTCCACCCACTACCCGCCCTCTCCCATACACACCCTTTCAGCCTCTCCCACCTCCTCCCCCTCCACCCACTACCCGCCCTCCTCCCGTACACACCCTTTCAGCCTCTCCCACCTCCCTCCCAATTCAACTCCACCCCCTGTATGCAACACCACCACACAGGTTGAGTCATCTTTAGTCTGCCGGCTGGCCAGGCACAGAGCTCAATTAACACATGCCTTAATCAATGTTTCATGCTCTTTCATATGATCTACACCTTCCATTGGAATCCTGGGGACTGTCTGATTATCATGTACTAGCAGTGCCTAAACTTCAGGCTGGCCAGAAATTGGCCATAGTGGCCTGTAGCCGATGTTGGGCATCCCAGGTTTATCCCTGCTTCAGTTGGAGCACCGATCAAATCAGAAGAGACATGTTGAATGTAATATTTACCGATCGATACGACACGGCAAGACAATTCTGATTGCTAGATGCAAGTTACTTCCCTGTGCGTTCCCATGGAGAGAAACGGGAGGAAAAAAAAAGAATGGCAGCCTGTCAACATCGTCACCGCTATTGATAGTCAAACGATGAGTCACAGTATATTCTAGAGACACACAGCGACACGAAAACATTATATGGTGTCAGAGCAACGAACTCAAACCCACGAACAAGACCATTCCGGTGCTGATCCAGCAATCGACAGTGAAATCTTCGGAGGTCTGATTCAATCACGTGCGTAGCAACACAACGTAACGATTCTACACTGGCTAAAGTGAATGTTACTGTAACTACACCGTAGCGATTGTTGTTAAAATGACTTCAACCTCTCAAAACAACCCATCTATAAATTGGGATGCCAAAAATCTAAAGGAAGAATGACAAAACTTCAGCCAGCATTCAAAACTCATGTTTCAAGGCCCACTCAAGCAAACATCAGCAGAAGCCCGTGCAGCCTACATATTCATCTGGGTCGGTCAGAAAGGCAGAGACATATTCAATTCATGGGGACTATCAGATCATGATGCAAAAACCTTGACCTGATATTACAGAAATTTCACGAGCACACCGAATCAAAAACAAAGTGTTTGCTCGATACATCTTTCATGAAAGAACACAGAAACCACATGAAAACTTTGCTGAGTTTGTGACAGATCTACGCAATCTTTTCCAAACGTGCGGTTATCAAACAGATCTAAAAGATGAAATGATTCGAGATCGCATTGTTGCAGGCATCGCATCGCAAGAAATCAGAGAAAAGCTACTGACTGAAGGCGACAAACTCACGATGACGTCTGCAATTGATGTTAGTATTGCTCACCAAACGACACAAGAACGTCTCAAATCAATGTCAGCCACAGCAAATCCTCAGCAAGTCGATGTACTCAAAAGACCATGGAAGAAAAATGATGAAAGTCACTGCCAACACCAAACACACGGATTTAGAAGACACGGCAAAGCATGCAGAAACTGTGGAAGAATTCACAACAAGAAAGAATGTCCAGCCTTTGGTTCAACATGCAGCTACTGCCACAAAGCCACTCACTGGGCCAAAGTCTGTATTTCCAGAAAGCAACAAGTATCACAAAGGAGAAACAAAATCTGCGCAGTTGAAGAAGAGAATGACAGTGAAAACGAACTCTTTGTCAGTGCAATAACAAACGAGGAAACTCCTAACTCCGTGAGTGCTGATATTGTACTCGAAACTGGAAATGTTATTCAATTCAAAATTGACACAGGAGCACAAGTCAATGTGATTCCAACAACAGTCTTCGAGAAGCTACCTTGTCATTTACCTGTCTTGCCCTGCAAAGAAAAACTCATCAGCTACACTGGAGAAGCCCTGAAAG
>CM031627.1:51565555-51578055 GCA_018398815.1 Conus ventricosus
GGAGAAAAGGACAGAAGGTGAAGGATTCAAAGGACAGGGAGAAGAGGACAGAAGGTGAAGGATTCAAAGGACAGGGAGAAGAAGACAGAAGGTGAAGGATTCAAAGGACAGGGAGAAGAGGACAGAAGGTAAAGGATTTAAAAGACAGGGAGATGAGGACAGAAGGTGAAGGATTCAAAGGACATGGAGAAGGGGACAGAAGGTGAAGGATTCAGAGGACAGGGAGAAGAGGACAGAAGGTGAAGGATTCAAAGGACAGGGAGAAGAGGACAGAAGGTGAAGGATTCAAAGAACAGGGAGAAGAGGACAGAAGTGAAGGATTCAAAGAACAGGGAGAAGAGGACAGAAGGTGAAGAAGTCAAAGAGACAGGGAGAAGAGGGCACAAGGTGACGAATTCAAAGGACAGGGAGAAGAGGGCACAAGGTGAAGGATTCAAAGGACAGGGAGAAGAGGACAGAAGGTGAAGGATTCAAAGGACAGGGAGAAGGGGACAGAAGGTGAAGGATTCAAAGGACAGGGGGAAGGGGACAGAAGGTGAAGAATTCAAAGGACTGGGAGAAGAGGACAGAAGGTGAAGGATTCAGAGGACAGCGAGAAGAGGACAGAAGGTGAAGGATTCAAAAGACAGGGAGAAGAGGACAGAAGCTGAAGGATTCAAAGGACACGGAGGAGAGGACAGAAGGTGAAGGATTCAAAGGACAGGGAGAAGAGGACAGAAGGTGAAGGATTCAAAGGACAGGGAGAAGAGGACAGAAGCTGAAGGATTCAAAGGACAGGGAGAAGAGGACAGAAGGTGAAGGATTCAAAGGACAGGGAGAAGTGGACAGAAGGTGAAGGATTCAAAGGACAGGGAGAAGTGGACAGAAGGTGAAGGATTCAAAGGACAAGGACAAGAGGACAGAAGGTGAAGGATTCAAAGGACAGGGAGAAGAGGACAGAAGGTGAAGGATGCAAAGGACATGGAGAAGATCACAGAAGGTGAAGGATTCAAAGGACAGAGAGAAGAGGACAGAAGGTGAAGGATTCAAAGGACAGAGAGAAGAGGACAGAAGGTGAAGAATTCAAAGGACAGGGAGAAGAGGACAGAAGGTGAAGGATTCAAAGGACATGGAGAAGAGGACAGAAGGTGAAGGATTCAAAGGACAGGGAGAAGAGGACAGAAGGTGAAGGATTCAAAGGACAGGGAGAAGAGGACAGAAGGTGAGGGATTCAAAGGACAGGGTGAAGAGGACAGAAGGTGAAGAATTCAAAGGACAGTGAGAAGAGGACAGAAGGTGAAGAATTCAAAGGACAGGGAGAGAGGACAGAAGCTGAAGGATTCAAAGGACAGGGAGAAGAGGACAGAAGGTGAGGGATTCAAAGGACAGGGAGAAGAGGACAGAAGGTGAAGGATTCAAAGGACAGGGAGAAGAAAACAGAAGGTGAAGGATTCAAATAACAGGGAGAAGATCACAGAAGGTGAAGGATTCAATGGACAGGGAGAAGAGGACAGAGAAGGTGAAGGATTCAAATGACAGGGAGAAGAGGACAGAAGGTGAAGGATTCAAAGAACAGGGAGAAGAGGACAGACAGTAAAGAATTCAAAGGACAGGGAGAAGAGGACAGAAGGTGAAGGATTCAAAGAACAGGGAGAAGAAGACAGAAGGTGAAGAATTCAAAGGGCAGGAGAAAGGGACAGAAGGTGAAGGATTCAAAGGACAGGGAGAAGAGGACAGAAGGTGAAGGATTCAAAGGACAGGGAGAAGAAGACAGAAGGTGAAGGATTCAAAGGACAGGGAGAAGAGGACAGAAGGTGAAGGATTTAAAAGACAGGGAGATGAGGACAGAAGGTGAAGGATTCAAAGGACAGGGAGAAGGGGACAGAAGGTGAAGGATTCAAAGGACAGGGAGAAGAGGACAGAAGGTGAAGGATTCAAAGGACAGGGAGAAGAGGACAGAAGGTGAAGGATTCAAAGAACAGGGAGAAGAGGACAGAAGGTGAAGGATTCAAAGAACAGGGAGAAGAGGACAGAAGGTGAAGAAGTCAAAGAGACAGGGAGAAGAGGGCACAAGGTGACGAATTCAAAGGACAGGGAGAAGAGGGCACAAGGTGAAGGATTCAAAGGACAGGGAGAAGAGGACAGAAGGTGAAGGATTCAAAGGACAGGGAGAAGGGGACAGAAGGTGAAGGATTCAAATGACAGGGGGAAGGGGACAGAAGGTGAAGAATTCAAAGGACTGGGAGAAGAGGACAGAAGGTGAAGGATTCAAAGGACAGGGAGAAGAGGACAGAAGGTGAAGGATTCAAAGGACAGGGAGAAGAGGACAGAAGCTGAAGGATTCAAAGGACACGGAGGAGAGGACAGAAGGTGAAGGATTCAAAGGACAGGGAGAAGAGGACAGAAGGTGAAGGATTCAAAGGACAGGGAGAAGAGGACAGAAGCTGTAGGATTCAAAGGACAGGGAGAAGAGGACAGAAGGTGAAGGATTCAAAGGACAGGGAGAAGTGGACAGAAGGTGAAGGATTCAAAGGACAAGGAGAAGAGGACAGAAGGTGAAGGATTCAAAGGACAGGGAGAAGAGGACAGAAGGTGAAGGATGCAAAGGACATGGAGAAGATCACAGAAGGTGAAGGATTCAAAGGACAGAGAGAAGAGGACAGAAGGTGAAGGATTCAAAGGACAGGGAAAGAGGACAGAAGCTGAAGGATTCAAAGGACAGGGAGAAGAGGACAGAAGGTGAGGGATTCAAAGGACAGGGAGAAGAGGACAGAAGGTGAAGGATTCAAAGGACAGGGAGAAGAAAACAGAAGGTGAAGGATTCAAAGGACAGGGAGAAGATCACAGAAGGTGAAGGATTCAATGGACAGAGAGAAGAGGACAGAAGGTGAAGGATTCAAAGGACATGGAGAAGAGTACAGAAGGTGAAGGAATCAGAGGACAGGGAGAAGAGGACAGAAGGTGAAGGATTCAAAGGACAGGGAGAAGATCACAGAAGGTGAAGGATTCAAAGGACAGAGAGAAGAGGACAGAAGGTGAAGGATTCAAAGGACATGGAGAAGAGGACAGAAGGTGAAGGATTCAAAGGACAGGGAGAAGAGGACAGAAGGTGAAGGATTCAAAGGACACGGAGAAAAGGACAGAAGGTGAAGAATTCAAAAGACAGGGAGAAGAGGACAGAAGGTGAAGGATTCAAAGGACAGGGAGAAGAGGACAGAAGGTGAAGGATTCAAAGGACAGGGAGAAGAGGACAGAAGGTGAAGGATTCAAAGGACAGGGAGAAGAGGACAGAAGGTGAAGGGTTCAAAGGACAGGGAGAAGAGGACAGAAGGTGAAGGATTCAAAGGACAGGGAGAAGAGGACAGAAGGTGAAGGGTTCAAAGGACAGGGAGAAGAGGACAGAAGGTGAAGGATTCAGAGGACAGGGAGAAGAGGACAGAAGGTGAAGGGTTCAAAGGACAGGGAGAAGAGGACAGAAGGTGAAGGAAGAGGATGAGGAGGGACCAAGGGCGTCGGTAAGGAGGAGAATTTACCGCAAAACCAGGGAAGGAGTGTGATTTTTTTTAAATGATGTAGGAGTAGGTGGAACTCAAAACAGACATAACAAAGGCAAAAACAAACAATGGAGACGAAGGATGTTTTCTGAAACATTGAAGCAGAGAAAATGCAGAATAATTAAACAAGGAGGTTTTTGAAACAGAAAGTGTCGAAAGCCATCTGGGCAAGGAACAATTTGCAGGAAGATATGAAAATTGATGTGAGTTTACCTGGCAAAAAAAAAAAAAAAACAGGTTTGAAGCATTTCTAATGCAAGTTAAATCGACAAGGAGGAATAAAAACAAGTGGAAGTAGGGTAATGTAAGTTGACTCAGAAAAGAGAGATTAAATGAGTAGAAATGGCAGGAAAACAAATTTACAGGGTGAGGAGAATCAAAATAAGTCAAACAGGAATAAAACAAAACATATTTATACGTAAA
Organism: Conus ventricosus; assembly: GCA_018398815.1. Classification (NCBI taxonomy): domain Eukaryota; kingdom Metazoa; phylum Mollusca; class Gastropoda; order Neogastropoda; family Conidae; genus Conus; species Conus ventricosus. The sequence goes on from CM031627.1 coordinate 51,569,512, forward strand.
AGAGGGTTAAAAGAATTCAAAGGAAATCAAAGTAAACAAACAGGGAAAAGAGCATTAAGAAAAGCACGTTCCCTTCCTCCATCCCCACGCCCAACACACGTGCCTCCCCATCCACGCCCTATCTCTGCATCGTTTCCCCAATTTACCGCAAAGTTTGTGTGTGTGTGTGTGTGTGTGTGTGTGTGTGCGTGTGCGTGTGCAATCTTTAGCGAAATGAATGCTGTAACTGTGTCTGTCAAATTTGACATGATTACCAAGGGGGAAAATAAGGCGAAAAGGGTGAAGAGGTGGGGGAGGAAGACTGGTTTGGTAGTAAGATGGGGATAGAGGTCAGTCTGTTACAGTAGAAAGAAACTCGTGGAGAGCGTGGCAGCAGAGAGTCCTCAGAAGAGAAGCCCCCTTCAAGCAAGTGTTTCGGCCCTTATCTCCTGACACTCTAGGGGGGTTGGGCCACACCCGGTTCATGACTCCGGATGTCCCTCTGCTGCCCCCTTTTTTTTTTGTTTCCCCATCTTGGGACGAGCCATGGCTGGGATTCGAACCCATGACCCTCTGGAGATGCTCATTTTCCACTTAATGACTCGCGCTTTAACCACTGAGCCACAGGGACACCTGATATTTGTAGGGAAGTTAAGCCTTATGAAGTTCACTTTTGTTCCTCCTTGACCAGATCCAGCTTGAACACCTCTCTGCCGCTTCTGCCATTGCTTTCAGGGCTCTGGTTTTTTCCTTCCCTGCAACTGAGAGCTGTTTCATGAGGCTGTATGCAGACGTTCCTACAAATCCCCTAGCTCCAATTTCTGCAGTGAGGACTTTGGCCTGATAGCCTTCTCTCCTCAGGCTGTTTGCCAGATCAGCATACTTTTCAGTCTTGTAGATTTGAGCTGCCTCCATTCTGTTTTCATATGGCACCGTGAGCTCGATCATGATCAGCTGCTTGGTTGACTTAGAGTGGACTACTATGTCTGGTCTCATGCCACTCTTGCTGATGATTTCTGGGTGAATCTTCCATTCTGGGAGGTCTGCAGTGCACTCCCAGTCATCTGCCCCGTCCAGCAGACTCTGCCTGCATGTTTCGAGTGGCACTGTTGTTCTTGGCCATGATTTGCTGCCTCCTGCCGTGAAGAATGTTGCGGGTGCTTTTGGAGTCCTGATTCTCCCTTTTGTGGTGTTGGTACTGGCCCAGACTACTTGTACAATCTCTTTGAGCACTTGGTTGTGCCTCCATGTGTACCTTCCTTGAGCCAGGGCTACTTTACATGAGCTTAGAACATGCTCCACTGTTTGTTTTTCATGGCAGAGGGGGCATGCAGGATCGTCTGTTTTCCCCCACTTCACCAGGTTTGCATTTGAGGGCAGAAGGTCATATGCAGATCTGAGAATGAAGCTGATCCTGAGAGGGGCCATGTGCCAAATGTCATTCCAAGTGAGATTTCTTTGGAGTGCATTCTCCCACGTTGTCCATTGCCCTTGCTGGCTCTGCTGGACTGCTTTTTGGAGTCTTTTTTGGTCTTCTTCTTTTCTCATCTCCTGAATCATCATGTCTCTTTTGACTTTTCCTTTGGCCTTTGACCACCATTCAGTTTTGGTCACCCCCAGTCCTTGTCTGTTGGTCTGTGTGTGTCCTGTTATTTCTCTGATCTTGAGACTTTCTTTTGCAGAATCCATCGCCTCTTGAACTTTCCATTTTCTGCCTGTCTTCAGCTGGGGCTTGATTGCTTCTACCACCTTGTCTCCTGAGTCTTCCAGCATGCTTTGAAGTCTGATCTTCCCTGCTTTGTATTCCTCCAGGATGGATTTCAGTGGTAGTTTCAGCTTTGCTTGGCGACAGTACAGCGCGATGTCAGTCAGACAGGGTGGGACACCAAGCCATTTCCTTGTGAACTTGTTGATTTTGGCTTCCATTGCCTCCACTGTGCTGGTGCAGATGTCGTATATCATCAGAGGCCATAGGAGCTTTGGTATCAGCATGAACTGCAGACACCAGACCTTGTATTTGCCAGGGAGCCCACACTGGTCAATGGTCTCCAAGCCTTCTTCCGCCATCTGCTTGGTTTCTTTTGCTCTTTGTGTGTCTTTCAGCGTATCATCATACCATCTTCCAAGGCTCTTGACTGGTTCTTCTGTGACTGTTGGAATGGCCTGGTTGGCAACACTGAAAACCACAGATTCGGCCACTTTTCCTTTCCTCAGTGAGAGACTCCGTGATTTCTTTGGCTTGAACTGCATTCTGGATGAGGCAACTATGTCGTCCAGCCTCTCCAGCACATGACGTGTCTCGTCTTCTCTGGATGAAATCACTGTAGTGTCATCCATGAAGGCCTTGAGAGGAGGCATCTTGTATCCATCGCCAAGGTCTGTTTGTCTCGCGTTGCTTGTTGCTTCTTTCAAGATGAGTTCCATTGCCAGCACGAACAGTATTGGGGAGATTGCACAGCCCATTGCAATGCCCACTTCCAAGTTGATCCAATCTGTTGTGTACTCCTTGGTAGAGAACCGCATTGAGAAGCCATTGAAGTACTTCTTGAGCATGTCGCGGATGTTCTTTGGCACATGGTACATCTCAAGAGCCAACTGTATCATCTCATGGGGCACAGATCCATATGCGTTTGCCAGATCAAGCCACACTACGTCCAAGTCTCTCTTTTCTGTTTTTGCTTTTTGGATTGCGTCCCAGATCATTGTGGCGTGTTCTACACAGCCAGCCACGCCTGGGATGCCACCTTTCTGGACTGACACATCCAAGTACTTGTTTTCCATCAGGTACTTGGTCAGCCTTGCTGCCATGACAGAGAAGAAGATTTTCCCTTCGACGTTCAGTAGTGATATTGGCCTGAACTGGCTGATGTCACTTGAGTTTTGCTCTTTGGGGATGTACACACCATCTGCCGTCATCCACTGGCCGCTGATCTTCTGGTTTCTCCAAGCGATCGCAGCAGCCTGTGGAGCCACTCCAGCACCTTGGGACATTTCTTGTAAAGCTGGTAAGGTATTCCGTTTGGCCCTGGTGATGATTTGGCTCTGGCTTTGTCGACCACCTTCTTGATTTCCGCCAACGTTGGAGGCTTGCCATTGAACTGTTCCTCAGGGTTGGTTGGCCACACCAGACCTTGAATGTCGAGTGGTGCTTTGCTCTGTGAGTCAGAGTATGTTTTCCTTAGATGCTGCTCAAGAACTCCTTTGTCCACACTTAGGGTCCCAGATTTTGGCTGCTCAAACAGTGTTCTGGCAAACTGGAAGGGGTCTCTGAAGAAGCGCTCTTGTGTCTTCTTCTTTTGCTCTTCCTCTTTCTCGCAGATTCCGCTTTGCTGAGGGCGCTGTGTTTTTCTTTCAGGTCTTCCCACAGTTTTCCAAGCCTTGTTTTTCAGCTGGCAGTGCGGTCTTCATTTGCTTCTTGAGGTTGTTCTTTTGGACTCTGATCTTGTCCATCTTTTCTTGGCGTCTGGATTTCTTTGGAGGTGTTTTCTCTTTGGGTAGTTTTACTCCATAGGCGTCTCTAGATGTGGCATACACAATGTCCCCATATGTGGCTAGTTTGTGTTCAAGGGTGCTTTTCCCTATCAGTGCATCGAGTCTTTGGACGATTTTTGCATCCAGTTTCTCCAATCTTCAGTTTCGTTTGCTCGTGGCAGGTTGAGTTTTAGGCGCCTGGCATCGAGGGCCTGTGCAAATTCCTCATCCGAACCAACAGCGTGGATGTCCTTGGCACTGTGGTTTAAATCCTGGCCTTGGTCTTCCGACGTCTTATCTGCTGATGCAGTGCGCTGCTGCTCATTCAGATGAGTCTTCACACATCCCATCTTTGTTCGGTGGATCTTCATGCCACGGGTGGTAGCGAAACGCTTTCCACAGACACATGGATATTCCATTTGGTCCATGTTCATAGTCCGTTTGGGATTTGCAGTCGTGATTGGTTGAGCACCGATGGATTCATCATTCTCTCCCCCTTTCGGTGAATCCTGGGAGCATCTTTTCCTTTTATTCTTCGTAGCCACATGTTTAAGGCAAAGTGGGGAGCCAGCCCACAGAGCCCTTGGTTCTGGTCTTTCCCAGTGTCCTCCGGTCTTTCCCGGACGTCCTCCGGCCTATTCCGGAAGTCAATGGTTTACCCATGCATCAGTAGAAAGAAACTCGTGGAGAGCGTGGCAGCAGAGAGTCCTCAGAAGAGAAGCCCCCTTCAAGCAAGTGTTTCGGCCCTTATCTCCTGACACTCTAGGGGGGTTGGGCCACACCCGGTTCATGACTCCGGATGTCCCTCTGCTGCCCCCTTTTTTTTTTGTTTCCCCATCTTGGGACGAGCCATGGCTGGGATTCGAACCCATGACCCTCTGGAGATGCTCATTTTCCACTTAATGACTCGCGCTTTAACCACTGAGCCACAGGGACACCTGATATTTGTAGGGAAGTTAAGCCTTATGAAGTTCACTTTTGTTCCTCCTTGACCAGATCCAGCTTGAACACCTCTCTGCCGCTTCTGCCATTGCTTTCAGGGCTCTGGTTTTTTCCTTCCCTGCAACTGAGAGCTGTTTCATGATGCTGTATGCAGACGTTCCTACAAATCCCCTAGCTCCAATTTCTGCAGTGAGGACTTTGGCCTGATAGCCTTCTCTCCTCAGGCTGTTTGCCAGATCAGCATACTTTTCAGTCTTGTAGATTTGAGCTGCCTCCATTCTGTTTTCATATGGCACCGTGAGCTCGATCATGATCAGCTGCTTGGTTGACTTAGAGTGGACTACCATGTCTGGTCTCATGCCACTCTTGCTGATGATTTCTGGGTGAATCTTCCATTCTGGGAGGTCTGCAGTGCACTCCCAGTCATCTGCCCCGTCCAGCAGACTCTGCCTGCATGTTTCGAGTGGCACTGGTCTTGGCCATGATTTGCTGCCTCCTGCCGTGAAGAATGTTGCGGGTGCTTTTGGAGTCCTGATTCTCCCTTTTGTGGTGTTGGTACTGGCCCAGACTACTTGTACAATCTCTTTGAGCACTTGGTTGTGCCTCCATGTGTACCTTCCTTGAGCCAGGGCTACTTTACATGAGCTTAGAACATGCTCCACTGTTTGTTTTTCATGGCAGAGGGGGCATGCAGGATCGTCTGTTTTCCCCACTTCACCAGGTTTGCATTTGAGGGCAGAAGGTCATATGCAGATCTGAGAATGAAGCTGATCCTGAGAGGGGCCATGTGCCAAATGTCATTCCAAGTGAGACTTCTTTGGAGTGCATTCTCCCACATTGTCCATTGCCCTTGCTGGCTCTGCTGGACTGCTTTTTGGAGTCTTTTTTGGTCTTCTTCTTTTCTCATCTCCTGAATCATCATGTCTCTTTTGACTTTTCCTTTGGCCTTTGACCACCATTCAGTTTTGGTCACCCCCAGTCCTTGTCTGTTGGTCTGTGTGTGTCCTGTTATTTCTCTGATCTTGAGACTTTCTTTTGCAGAATCCATCGCCTCTTGAACTTTCCATTTTCTGCCTGTCTTCAGCTGGGGCTTGATTGCTTCTACCACCTTGTCTCCTGAGTCTTCCAGCATGCTTTGAAGTCTGATCTTCCCTGCTTACACATTTTAAACAATGCAAATAGAAATAGCCCGCTATGTGTCACACATCTGTGATATCGTGATTCAATGGTGCATGATCCAGTGGACGGTGATCAGCCCTGAGGTAAAGAATGGCTCCAAGGAGCTGTGAGGGAAAGAAGTCTGTCTATTGATGTGAAATTGTGTAAATCAGGATCTCTAGCACTGTAAAAGTGAATAACTATTCCTGAATCATTTACTGAATGACGACCACAGGTGTGATCTGGCTGGTGGATTGTGTGGGTCAATGATCATTGTCACTTTGATACTCATCGGTCAACGAAGAACGCATCATCAAACAAAATGCAATAACTGAACAATGAGGACTACACAATGTAAACGTAAAGATCACCACCATTCTAAATAGGAGATTCCAACATGGACATGACTACTTTTCTGCATTCAAAACTGTCATCATCTTTAAATTGATGAAAATGGAAAGAGACAAAAGTCCATGTAAAATTATTATGTTTGTGGATCTCTTTTTCATGATCTAGGTTTCTCTCTCTCTCTCTTCTCTCTCTCCTTCTCTTCTCTCTCTCTCTCTCTCTCTCTCTCTCTCTCTCTTTCTGTGTGTGTGTGTGTGTGTCTGTCTGTCTGTCTGTCTCTTCTCTCTCTCTTCTCTTAGTGATTACGCACGTGCGCACATATGCATGCGTGTGTGTGTGCATGCGTGTGTGTGTGTGTGTGTGTGTGTGTGTGTGTGTGTGTGTGTGTGTGTGGGTGTGTGTGTGTGTGTCAGAATTGAGTTGCATTGCTGATTATGAAATCAGTCTTCCATGTCATGAATGTTCCATTTCATCTAGGGTCCAAAGTGTGTCCAATTTATCAACTGTTAACATCTAAAATTGACAGCTGTCTATCTGATTAATCAGTACACAGACCTTTGCCACAGATAAATGACTTTTGAACTGATACACAGAGCTTATAGACACAAACATGTATGTGTCTTTATCATCTCACAAAGTGCTTTATATTTACATGTGTTTGATGTCGCACAAAGTGACGATGAAGGTATCTGTTTCTTTATCTAACACACACAAGCTGGCCACATAGCCATAGTCTGTCTGTTCAGGACATGATAATAACAGATATTAGCTGTGACCCACAAGCTGGACAGAGCAACAAATGAAAATTTGTAATCAACAACTCCTGACGAAAACTTAAGAATCGAAGGAAAAAAAACAGAAACATTTACACATACCTGTGATCTCAAAGTGTGGGGAACGGACAAAGAAGACGAACCACGGAGTGTGTCTGACTGTGACGACGACCAGATCCCAAATGCCGCGTCCTCACAACCCACCGCTTGACTGTTGGTGACGGTTGCTAACTGTGATGTCATAACCCCGCCCACACACTGTGAGTGTTGTTGCGTTGTCAGTGTCCTCTCATTCACTCTCCTACACACACACAACACACACACCACACACACACACACATGAGTACATCCAAAGACTGGCTGACGATTCAACTGATCGACTGGCGGAAAGACAATTAGACAGACAGAAATACAGACGGTTGAACAGATAGTTAGAGAGACATTCAGTCCAACCAAAATTCAGACAGACAGGCAGACAGACAGACAGGCAGGCAGGCAGACAGATAGACAGACAGATGCATTATATGTGCACACACTGTGTAATTTTAACTCATCAGCTAGTAAGGGAATGAGTACAGTAACATTGAAAGGGGTGATAGAAACAGGAGTGTGGGTTATGGGCAGGGGGAGGTGGGGGGGGGGAAGGGAAGGGGGCCGGGGAGTAAACAGGGAGGGCCTTTGCAAAAGACATGAAGAGGGAGGGAGGGAGTGACGGGGAAAGGCAGGAGGAAGGGGGTTAGGGTGGGGGAAGAGAGGAGTTCACTCAGCGTGACAGTAGAGACAGTGGTGAAGGTAACGTTTGTTGTGAACACAAATAACACCGCCATTTCTTCTTCTTCTTTTTCTTCTTCTTCTTCTTCTTCTTCTTCTTCGTCAGCATCATCGTCATCAGCAGCATGATCATCATCACCTTCCTCTTTTTCTTCTTTATTATAACTAATATGATTTGGACAAATAGTAGTAGTAGTGGTAGTAGTTGTAGTAGTAGTAGTGGTAGTAGCAGCAGTAGTAGTAGTAGTAGTAGTAGTAGTAGTAGTAGTAGTAGCAGTAGTAGTAGTAGTAGCAATAGTATTTATAATCATCATCATGATCATCATCATCACTATTAACAGTAGTAGTAGTAGTAGTAGTGGTAGTAGTAGTAGTAGTAGTAGCAATGGTATTTATAATCATCATCATGATCACTATTAACAGTAGTAGTGGTAGTGTGTGTGTGTGTGTGTGTGTGTGTGTGTGTGTGTGTGTGTGTGTGTGTGTGTGCATGTTTGTGTGTGTGTGTGTTTGTGTGTGTGCACGCGCGCGCGCGCGCGCGTGTGTGTGTGTGTGTGTGTGTGTGTGTGTGTGTGTGTGTGTGAGTGTGTGTGTGGGTGTGTGTGTGTGTGTGTGTGTGTGTGTGCGTCCATCTAAATCATTTTCCTTCTGTTGAGGAAAGAAAGCCTGAAAGGACATAGAGTTGACATTAACACGTAGATTTAAACCCCCACCACCCCCCATCCCCCACCCCCACCTGCTTCTTCCTGGTGTAAAGTCTCTCTCTTCCTCTCACGTGTCTACACCCCCTCACCCATCCCCTCCACTTGGTGTTCATCACGTGATCTTCTCCACTCCATGCTCACTGGCATGCTGTTGACACGAACCCCTCAGGTATGCATTTCCATTTCCATTTCAATCGGTCTTCGTGAGGGCCAGGGTGGTGCACTGCATTTCTTTGACAAACAAAGCAGACAGCAGACAACATGGCGCCATAGCCACTTCTCCAATAGACCATGGTGTGGGGACAGTGGGGGATGGAGGGGGTGGGGAGGGTGGGGAGGACGAGGAGGAGGACGTGACTCTGTGTGTGTGTGTGTGTGTGTGTGTGTGTGTGTGTGTG
>CM031627.1:51585985-51603485 GCA_018398815.1 Conus ventricosus
ACCAACAAACGTCCGTCACTGTGTCCTGCTACACCTAGATACCGCCTAACCGTTTTTATCTGTGACGTCACTGTCAGTGAGTCTGTCACTTTGATCAGATTGATCAGGGGGTAACGTGTTGTCACGGCAACCAGGCCATCAGACAACAGAGCCAGGCGGCGTGGTCTTTCCCTAACGGTCAGAGAGGCAGACACTGTGTGAGGGGGAGCCAGGCCCATCACCTTCACCTTCTTGTTGTTCCAGTCCGCCATGACTAGGGTGTCGTTGGGCAGACACACAATGGCGCTGATCCAGGGTTTCTCCCTGTCGTCTGCTGTTGTTGGCGACGTCGTGAACAGACGTTGTGGAGTCGCCGTCATGACGTCAACGGTGGGGGTGAAGGTGGGGTGGTAGTGGGGGTGGCTGGGGGCAGTTGAGCTGAAGTGGGGGTGTGGGTGGAGGAGGAGGTGGGTGATCCAACGGGTGTTGTGGAGGTTAGATCTGGACTGTCTGGATCTGTGGACAATTCATCATCATCATCATCATCATCATCACCATCATCGTCATCCATCATCATCAATCATCATCATCATCTCATTCAATCAATCATCATCATCTCACATCATCATCATCATCATCATCATCATCATCACATCACATCATCATCATCTCATCATCATCATCATCATCATCATCATCATCATTATCAGCAGCAGCACAGCATCATTACTCTGATCATCATCATCATCATCATCATCATCATCTTCATCATATCACGCATCATCAGTCATCATCATCATCATCATCATCATCAGTCAGATCATCATCATCATCATCATAGTCATCATCATCACCATCATATCATCTCATCGTCATCATCAGTCATCGGTCATCATCATCAGACATCATTCAGTCATCATCATCAGTCATCATCATCATCATCATCATCATCATCAGGCATCATCATCATCATCATCATCATCATCATCAGTCATCATCATCATCATCATCATCATCAGGCATCATCATCATCATCATCATCATCAGTCATCATCATCATCACGCGCCGATCAGTCATCATCATCATCAGTCATCATCGTCATTATCATCATCATCATCATCATCATCATCATCAGTCAACATCATCATCAGTCATCATCGTCATTATCATCATCATCAGTCATCATCATCATCAGTCACTATCAGTCATCATCATCATCATCAGTCACATCATCAGTCATCATCATCAGTCATCACCATCATCATCAGTCATCACAGTCACCATTATCAGTCATCACCATCAGTCATCATCATCATCAGTCATCATCATCATCATCATCACCATCAGTCATCATCATCATCAGTCATTATCATCATCAGTCATCATCATCATCATCATCATCATCATCATCATCATCAGTCATAATCGTTTCAGTCATCATCATCATCATCATCATCATCATCATCATCATCATCATCATCAGTCATCATCACCATCAGTCATCATCACCAGTCATCATCATTATCATCCTCAACCTCATCATCATCATCAGTCATCATCATCATAATCTTCATCATTATCATCAGTCATCATCATCATCATCAGTCATCATCAGTCATCATCATCAGTCATCATCATCATCAGTCATCAGTCATCATCATCATCAGTCATCATCATCATCATCATCAGTCATCATCATCATCATCATCATCATCATCATCATCATCACCAGGCATCTTCATCATCAGTCATCATCATCAGTCACCATCAGTCACCATCATTATCAGTCATCATCATCATCATCAGTCATCATCACCATCAGTCACCATCATTATCAGTCATCATCATCATCATCAGTCATCACCATCATCAGTCATCACCATCAGTCATCATCACCAGTCATCATCACCAGTCATCATCACCAGTCATCATCATCATCATCATCATCATCATCATCAGTCATCATCATCAGTCAACATCATTAGTCATCATCACTAGTCATCTTCACCATCATCATCATCAGTCATCAGCATCAGTCATCATCATCATCATCATCATCATCATCATCATCATCAGTCATCAACATCAGTCATCATCATCATCATCATTATCATCATCATCATCTCTGATCATCATCATGATCATTATCATCATCATCATCATCATCATTATCATCATCAGTCATCATCATCACCACCATCATCTTTGATCATTATCATCATTAGTCACTATCATCATCATCTTCTTCTTCTTCAGTGAACATTAGCAAATTCCTCGCCATTATCATCATTATTAATGACCATCATCATGACCATTATCATCACCATCATCACCATCATCATCATCATCATCATCATCATCATCATCATCATTACCAACGTGTTACCTCGGTGCTGTATGTCAGGACTGTTGTCTGTTAATTTAGACACCTGACATTGTGTTCCTCCTGAACATTTAATTACCATTGAATATTGTTTTTACCGCTGGACATTGTGTTCCTCCTGAACATTTAATTACCATTGAATATTGTTTTTACCGCTGGACATTGTGTTCCTCCTGAACATTTAATTACCATTGAATATTGTTTTTACCGCTGGACATTGTGTTCCTCCTGAACATTTAATTACCATTGAATATTGTTTTTACCGCTGGACATTGTGTTCCTCCTGAACATTTAATTACCATCGAATATTGCTTTTACCGCTGGATATTTTGTTGCCTCTACCCTTGGCATTTTGTCATCTGTGGACGTCTTGTTATCAATGGGCAATTTGTTGGAAATATGTTACCGCAATAACATGTTGCAGACTTTGCCACTTTTTTTTAAAAAGCCTTCGGCACCTAGTTATATTACATGAACATTTTCACACCAAGTATTGGGTTAATCCTGGATCTTTTGTCATCTGAGCATTTTGTCACCCAAACGGCATTTTGTCAGACTGGACACTGACTAGCCCCTGGTCATTATCGCACTTCTGCACACTCTCTCCCTTTGAATATTCCATGACACCTGCACATTTTGTCAATTCTAGACAATCTGTAACCGTGACCATTTTGTGCCTCGAACTCTTTTGTCTTCTCTTGATATTGTAACAGCTCTACACATTCTGAAACCGCTGAACAGATTTTCATGTCAGACATTTGTCATCCTGGGACATAGTGTCTCCTGTGGACATTTTGTCACTATGTGATTTTGCTCCCTTTTTTATGCTCCGAAAAGAGCTTTTTCTTTGCGCTTGAACATTTCGTTACCCTACACAAGATATCTCCCACACAGTTATCACCATATACAGTCTGTCACCCTACACAAGATATCTCCCACACAGTTATCACCACACACAGTCTGTCACCCTACACAAGATATCTCCCACACAGTTATCACCATATACAGTCTGTCACCCTACACAAGATATCTCCCACACAGTTAACCAACACACACAGTCTATTACCTTACACAAGATATCTCCCAAACAGTTATACACCATACACAGCCTGTCACGACATAATGTATCACCCTACATCGTTCATCACCCAACCGGGCATCACTTACAGTGTATCACCTTACATTGCTGATTTCTCACATAATGTATCACCCTACACAGTTGATCACTTGCTAAGTTTATCACCCTAAAAGTGTTCAAAGTTTTGTAAGTTTTAGTCGCTATTGATATTCATTTAGTCCCTTAGCTGGGCAAGGGCCGGATGAAAAAAGCATGTGTTTGCTTATCTGTTACCCTTGGAAATAAGATCATCATCATCATCATCATCATCATGACCCTAAACATTTGAGCACTACACAGTTAACCACCCCTACCCCATCCCCAATCCCCACCAAAGAAGGAAAAGAACAAAAACAATAAGAAGACTGAGCGATTGCACAGTATATATATATATATATATATATATATATATATATATATATATATATATATATATATATAATATATATATATATATCACCCTGAACAGTTTGACACCAACACGATCTATCCTCGTATTCAGTTTATCACCACACACAGTCTAACACTTTTACAGTTCATCACCTAGCAGAACTCATCATCTGCAATGTTTACAATTCTGAACAGTGTCACCTACACAGTGTATCATTCTGAACAGTGTCACCTACACAGTGTATCATTCTGAACAGTGTCACCTACACAGTGTATCATTCTGAACAGTATCACCTACACAGTGTATCATCCTGAACAGTGTCACCTACATAGTGATCATCCTGAACAGTATCACCTACACAGTTTATCATCCTGAACAGTATCACCTACACAGTGTATCATCCTGAAAAGTGTCACCTACACAGTGTATCATTCTGAACAGTGTCACCTACACAGTGTATCATCCTGAACAGTGTCACCTACACAGTGTATCATTCTGAACAGTGTCACCTACACAGTGTATCATCCTGAACAGTGTCACCTACACAGTGTATCACTCTAAACAGTGTCACCTACACAGTGTATCATCCTGAACAGTGTCACCTACACAGTGTATCATTCTGAACAGTGTCACCTACACAGTGTATCATCCTGAACAGTGTCACCTACACAGTGCATCATTCTGAACAGTGTCACCTACACAGTGTATCATCCTGAACAGTATCACCTACACAGTGTATCACTCTAAACAGTGTCACCTACACAGTGTATCATCCTGAACAGTGTCACCTACACAGTGTATCATCCTGAACAGTGTCACCTGCACAGTGTATCATTCTGAACAGTGTCACCTACACAGTGTATCATTCTGAACAGTGTCACCTACACAGTGTATCATCCTGAACAGTGTCACCTACACAGTGTATCATTCTGAACAGTGTCACACACAGTGTATCATTCTGAACAGTGTCACACACAGTGTATCATTCTGAACAGTGTCACCTACACAGTGTATCATTCTGAACAGTGTCACCTACACAGTGTATCATTCTGAACAGTGTCCCATACACAGTGTATCATTCTGAACAGTGTCACCTACACAGTGTATCATCCTGAACAGTGTCACCTACATGGTGTATCATCCTGAACAGTGTCACCTACACAGTGTATCATCCTGAACAGTGTCACCTACACAGTGTATTATTCTGAACAGTGTCACCTACACAGTGTATCATCCTGAGCAGTGTCACCTACACAGTGTATCATTCTGAACAGTGTCACCTACACAGTGTATTATTCTGAACAGTGTCACCCCCACAGTGTATCATTCTGAACAGTGTCACCTACACAGTGTATTATTCTGAACAGTGTCACCTACACAGTGTATCATTCTGAACAGTGTCATACACAGCGTATTATTCTGAATAGTGTCACCTACACAGTGTATTATTCTGAACAGTGTCAGTCGTCCTCAAGTTTTCTGTCATCATTATCATCCTTTTCTTCTTCTTTTTCAGATTTATGTCATCGTCATGTGTCATGAACATTTCTAGTAACCACTCAATAGAAATATGATGGCAAGGGAAAGACAGACACATCCCAGGCATAGTTTTAATTGAGAGTAACGGACTCTCTCTCCCTCCCCCTTCTCCCTTTAACCCCCCCCCCCTCTCTCTCTCCTATCCACCCATACCTTCCTAGTCCCATTCAACACTAACCAGCAAGGTGTAACAGCTGATCCAGTTGGGTCCTGATCGTCTCCACTGTGTCCGGGTCAAGGAAGTGACGACCTTGCCTGACGCCACACAGGCGCCTCTCCAAGGCCTCTGTCTTCACTTCTGTGCTGACATCGGAACCTGTTTCTTGGATGACGTAAATGCCGGTGTCTGTACGCTGGATGATGTTAAAACGAGGCAAGAAGTGCTGGTAGGCGTCGAGGACCTCTTCATCTGCCAGGACGCCGTTCAGCAATTCTTGTCCTAAAGACAGGATGTCCAGCAGGATGGTTTTCACCTTCAGCTTTTCTCTGGAAGCTTCCTCCAACAAAGCCATCTGCTTCCTCACCCACTCATTCCACTCATCCACACCCCTAGACTCGACACCTGACTGGGGTCAGGGAGGTTACGAATACTGTCCAGGGATGAGGTGGACATGGCGAAAGAGCGTCCAGGCTGGATGTGGGTGTGGCACGTGCAGCTGCAGGAGAATTATGCATATCCTGGGACAGCTGGTGAAGAACATGGTCACTTGTGAATCCACTCCTGCTATGAATTCCTGAGCAGACGTCACAGTAATACTCCTGACAATCCAGACAAACATTGACAGCCAGTTTGTTGGGCAGTGCAGACATCGGACATCTGTGGCTTTATTCAACTCTTGAAAGACCAACCTTTCCAGGACAGGGTCTGTCCCCATCTGCTGGACAAAGTTGGTGACAGTCACTTTCCGGTCCCTTGGGAGGTCCACTTGTTGACCACACTGCTGACAAGCAAGTTGCAGGCCCCGCTCTTGTAGCATGCCGTGAAGACATTTCCGGCAGATGACGTCTCTACACGGCAGAATGACGGGGCCCAGACAAAGGGACCCACACAAGGGACAGTCGTTGCGTGAAGTCACAGGGTGTCCAGGTTGAGGAGAAGGTGGCCCTCCTGATGCCATGGTGATGTTTGGGAGTCTGAGCGAAAGAAAAAAGGTACAGTTTCATCAATGACTGCCTCATGAACTGAACTGGAGAGAGAGAGAGAGAGAGAGAGAGAGAGAGAGAGAGAAGAGAGAGAGAGAGAGAGAGAGAGAGAGAGAGAGAGAGAGAGAGTTTATTTTAAGAGAGTAGTGGATTAAGCATGATGCTTTTTGTACTTCCAGCCCTCTGAGCACGAGCATCTCTCTCTCTCTCTCTATACACACACACACACACACACACACACACACACACACACACACACACACAACACACACACACACATATATATATATATATATATATATATATATATATATATATATATATATATATATATATATATATATATATATAGCTGGTAGTATATTTTCCGGCTTTTTTTTTTGTTTTGAAAAGTGCTCAACCATGCGGGAGCAGCTAAAATAATGATTAAAAGCAAATCTTAAGGGATAAACAAGAGGTTATCCAACCTTTCCTGCAACGAAGAAATATTCAACGATGCAGCAACAGACCACCAAGAAGCACTGTTGAAAAGTGGACACAACTACAAGTTGAAATATGAACCTGAAAGTACCACTGGAAGCAGGAAGAAAAACAGAAAGAGGAAAATAACCTGGTATAACCCACCATATGATGGTAGAGTGAAAACCAACATTGGCAAAGAATTCTTTAAAATACTAACAGAATCGTTCCAGAAAGACCATAAACTTTTCAAAATATTCAATAGGAACACTATCAAACTATCTTACTCTTGTATGCCAAATCTTAAAAAAATAATTGATGCTTCAAACAAAAAGAAAACCAACGTCAAAAACGAGGGTGACAAACGGAAAACTTGCAATTGCACAATCAAAGAGCAATGCCCTCTGAACAACCAATGTCTCTCTGATAACATCGTATACCAAGCCACTGTGACAACGAAAAGAGGCAAAGAGACATACATAGGGATCACAGAAAACAAATTCAAAGCTAGGTACGCCAATCACAAGCAATCTTTCAAGTATGAAAAATACAAACACCAAACAGAATTAAGTAAACATATATGGGATCTTAAGAAAACAAATACAGATTTTAACATCACATGGAAAATAATCAGAAAAGCAGCAGGATACACTAATAGCACAAAGAGATGTAATTTGTGCACAACAGAAAAGTGGATGATTCTATGCAAACCTAGTATGGTTACATTGAACACAAGAGTTGAAATCGTAGACAGTTGCAGGCACAAAAGGAAATGTTTATCAACAAGTATAAAATAGCAACCCTGATAGGACCCCTCATACAATAATAAAGAAAGAAAGCCTTACAACCTTTTTTTTTTTAAACAAAGATTTTAATGCAACATTACAAGAGTTGACAGGCGCGCAAAAAGAGGACAGTGCGCAGAGACAAATTACAACTATTTCTGTTGCAACAGAGAAAGTCAACTAAACGATAACAAAAAACAAGTCAATATGTATCCACTTATACATACTTTCACTTATCTACACATAAACATAAACACATTCGTACACACTCACACACACACACACACACACACACACACACACACACACACACACACACACACACACACACACACACACACATAAGAGAAAGAGAGAGAGAGAGATGCAAACATATATACCAATATACGTCTATGCATACATACACACAGGTATACATATGGCACAGCCGTGTATCAATGATCATCACTATAGGTTATGGAAAGGAGAAGAGCTGTAATAACTTGTGCATAATATTAACTTGGGGAGGGTGGAAAGAACAATACAGTTTTCTTTTCTCTCTTTATCCTTCCCCTAGTCCCTTAAATATTTTATTTTAGATCGAGGCAGTCGTCCATTCAACAGAAAATTCTACAGAGGCACATTTGAATTAATTTTAAGATCACAACAATCATTGTTTGTGTTTGAGAGTAGACTTTTTTGTTTCCCTTTTTTCCTCCCTTTTTTCTCTCCCTTTCTTGTTTAAACTGCTGTTTATAGAAAGAAAATTGGTTTATATGCGTTCCAGGTGCTATTGAAATCTGTTAAATTATAGTTAATTTTAGCGTTATATTCTTCAATCTTATATCTGGCATTTAATTGTCTTTGGAAAACAAATATATCTGGAAGATTATTTTCCATTTTGCATCTATAAATGAACATCTTGGCAAACATTACAATAAACTCTAAGACAGAATCCACTTTTAAGCATTCATCCACTCCGAAAATTACAAGTTCACATGAAATTCCAACATTATACGTGTGTTCACATTTTTCATTCAATATTTTTTTGAGAGATTTCCAAAATACTTGTGCATATTTGCAATTCCATAAAAAATGTTCAATGGAATCTCTTTCCTCATTACAAAATGAACACTGTAAGGTATCGGTTAACCCCATTGCATTCAAAACGATATTAGTCGCAATAATTCGGTGTATGATTCTCATTTGCAACCATTTCAGTTTTACATCCTTGATTTTACTGATTTTATAAAATACATTCTTCCAGGAAATGACTGGGTTCATTTTTTCTGACCACTTTGAGCAGCAGTTAGGTTTATTATTGTCTGATGTAAAGTATTCATAATATCGTTTTGCTCCTTTATTGGTGTTTGTTATAATTTTCAATGCATTAGGCACATCATGAATGTAATTAGTATTGTTATTAATTTGTATTCCGTTTTTTCTTATGTATTGTTTTATTGACGAAATCCAACCATAGTACGTAATAAAGTCAACAGACAAGTGTGTACTTAAAATAAATTCTCTATGTTTGAAAAATTCCCCGTTTTCTTTCAGAAAATGCCTGATAGAATATATTCCTTTCTTAATTATATTGTTTTGTTTGATGACAGTATTACCTATTTTGATTTTTTCGTTGTAGAAAACAGGTTCATCCAGCACCTCACAAACATTTTTTGGCGTAATATTGAGGCAAAAGTTTCTATATGCTTTGAAAGTATGAGTCCAAAAAGGGTTAATGTTTGAATAATTTAAACCGTACATTGGTCCGTAACATTCAAAGTTTTTAAGAAAAGGATACATTTCAACTGCAATATTTATCCATTTATGATTCGCTGTTTTATATTTTCTCAGCCATGAAAGTTTCAGAGCATATATATACTTTCGAATATCTGGTATGTTCAAACCACCTTGTTGCACACTTTTTACTGCCGTTTTTCTACTAATCCTGTCCCCTTTTCCATTCCAAACAAATTGAAAACATACCTTTTGGAGTTTCTGAACAAAATGGTCAGGTGGATCAGGTAGTAAAATCCAAAGATGTATTAGTTTAGACAGAATTAGAGATTTTAACACAGCTACTCTCCCAATTGGAGTGATGGTTCTTTGTGACCAAATTTTAAATAACATTTTAACCTCTGCAAATTTTTCATTGTAGTTTATGGTTTCACAATTATTTAAATCTTGAGTAAACCAGATTCCCAGTATTTTGAATTTAGGGGGATTCCATATCATTTTCAGATGGGGGCAATATACTTTTTTTGATCTTTTTTATTTCCTAGCCAAATTGTTTGTGTTTTATCACAGTTCACACATAGGCCAGAAAGGCCTTACAACCTTAACAGCCCCCCCCCCCCCTTGCACAACACGTGCAACCCAACCCAACTGGACTACAGCTCACAATCCAAAACACATATATACGATTGAGGTCAGTAGCAGGGGATTGGCACGGGATCTGAAGAGAGGAAAGACCTCGAAACAAATTTGTAGTCCCGCTTTTAAGATTTGCTTTTAATCATTTTATATATTATATATATATATATATATATATATATGTATATATATATATATATATATATATATATATATATGTATATATATATATATATATATATATATATATATATATATATTGAGAAACAAAATCAAACAATATGTATGAAAAGAAACGCAACAAGCAATGCATGAATACATTTGGAAAAAAAAATCTCATTAACAAAAAAAAAATTAAAAGGGGGGGGGGGGGCAGAACAGAGAGAGTGAGAGAGACAGAGACAGAGAAGAGAGAGAGAGAGAGAGAGAGAGAGAGAGAGAGAGACAGAGAGAGAGACAGAGAGACAGAGAGACAGAGACAGAGACAGAGACAGACATACAGACAGACACACAGAGACAGACAGACAGACAGAGAAACAGACAGACAAACAAGCGTATGAACGGAGAGGCAGACTTACAGACAGAAGGAGAAACAGCGACACACGAGCAACTAGGTAGCTTCAAGCAACTCCTTCCCCCAGCCCCCCTCCTCTCCCGAATTGTTTCAGAAAGAATGGTATGACGTGAGGCTTCAAGGTCTACATAGCCTTAAGCTATATCACTACTGACAATCCTGGAGTTAAGGACATTTGACATTAGGATTTAAGGTCTACATAGCTTTAAGCTATATCACTACTGACAATCCTGGAGTTAAGGACATTTGACATTAGGATTTAAGGTCTACATAGCTTTAAGCTATATCACTACTGACAATCCTGGAGTTAAGGACATTTGACATTTATTCAAACCCCAGTTCATAGTGTTCCCTTGTGAGAGAGCTTATTTCCGTTAAAAAGATAAATAGATAGAAATTGTAGCCCAGTTTGTCCAAATAAGCCACCTTATATTTTTTTTTTTCCTTTTTTACCTGGCCTTTGCAGTACATACAGGCCGTTTTATAATTAAAGCTGCTATGCCTGAACAACATGATGTGGAGTAAGCATGAATAAAAGCAACTAAGTATTGAAGATCGTGGTTCAATAAATTCCAGTTTCACCCTCTAGCCACACGTTGTATTTGGTAAAAGATCAAGACTTATGTTTATTTCATTTTTCGCACAATGTTCAGTGGTCAATGTATTAACAAAGCTGCACATTTTAAATTTGCATGATGATGGAACATTTCTTCAGTCTCTACACCAGTGAGAAATGAGCAAAAAACCCCAAACAAACGTAAACTGAATTACTCCTTTTGCCCTCCACCCACTACCCGCCCTCCTCCTATACACACCCTTTCAGCCTCTCCCACCTCTCTCCCAATTCAACTCCACCCCTGTATGCAACGGGGAGGTACCTATAGGTCTATTCCCTTTAGGTCTATTCCCTTTAGGTCTATTCCTTCAAGGTCTATTCCCTTTAAGTCTATTCCAACCCTAACCCTAACCCTAACCCTTTAAGTCTATTCCAACCCTAACCCTAACCCTTTAAGTCTATTCCAACCCTAATCCTAACCCTTTAAGTCTATTCCAACCCTAACCCTAACCCTAACCTTGTTCCTAGAAGGAATAGACTTAAAGGGAATAGACCTTGAAGGAATAGACCTAAAGGGAATAGACCTAAAGGGAATAGACCTAAAGGGCCGCCCCCTATGCAACACCACCTCACAGGTTGAGTCATCTTTATTCTGCCGGCTGGCCAGGCACAGAGCTCAACTGACACATGCCTGAATCATCACATTCATGTTTCATGCTCTTTCATATGGTCTGCACCTTCCATTAGAATCCTGTGGACTGTCTGCTTAACATATTGGCAATGCCTAAACTTCAGGTTGGCGAGAAATTGGCCATAGTGGCCTGCAGCCTATGTTGTGCATCCGACACATCACAGTAAGATCTTTTTCAGCACGGTCAGGCGTCCTGCAGTGGTATGGATGAATCGGTCGTCTGTTGAAAAAAAAATAGCGTGTCATTGTAGAAAATGACTTCATTGAAAGGTGACGTTTTCTCCCGCATTATAACTTCACTGAAATAGTCCCTGAGCCAAGAGGCGAAACCCTCCCCTAGTGGGAAATTTCGCAGACAGTGATTTTTGTGTAGCTGGGGACATGCCATTTTGATTTCTGCTTGTTTGCCAGCTGGACTCTGCTGGGTGTGGCTGCAGCAGTTGGTCAAGTTACCATGTCAAACAAAACAACGCTCAGACTATCATATCAACAAGTTCATTTTCTCCTCGTGTTGGCCAATGGTGGCAGTAAAATGATGTGCTGCAGGCTTCATGAGTGTCCCTGTATTCTGAAAACACTTTATACTCTTCCAGATTGGAGCATCTCGTATCTGTGGCCTGTTGTTTTCCAATCCGCGCTGTCATTTTACGCAAAATTTGAAGGTTTCAACTTCCATACAAGAAAAATAACAATCACAAGTACTGTTTTTTGTGTATTTAATGTAAGAACAAAGTACCAAGATCATTTACAGCAACGTTCGAGATTCTAGAGCAATTTAGTAGATGATGATGACAGATATGCTACCCCTACCCCCTAAATGAAAAAAAAAACGGCACAAACTACCCATGTAGTTTTGAATTACTAGCAAAGTACTTTTTATTTCTTAGCTGGTTATTCCTATGAAAAGATCCCTCTAAAATGGTATTAGGCTTCATATCCACAGTTCAGCATGGTTGTAGCATTGAGGTTCCTGTATATTGCATAATTTAACTGTCTTTGAGGTGTTCACTTCTTCATTTCCTTTCGAATTTTCACTGTTCCGCTGTGGGAATTTTCTAAAACAGAATACAATGTATGATTGTTTTGAAGAAAATGAATATGTTTTCAACTAAATAATTATCATCTCTAAGCCTTAGATTAGGGATAAAAAGTATAACGAAACACACAGCTCTTTTGGCAGGCACACTCCTATAGTGCCTTTCATAACAAAATCAGAACAGCTCTTCTTTATAGCTTGTCTGAGAAGAAAGTCATCTCAAGCATCAAATCATTCTTATCAAAGAGAAAGGTGCTAAATGAAACATTGATAAAAATGGTACTCTTTGTGAACTTTCAGTACCTCTTCGACAAGATAAAAGGTCTTGAAAAACAGCAGCTGTAACCGTGAATGACCAACAAGAGTAATTTGCTGTCAGTCGTTCATTATTGGCAGAAAACAGAGGATGTGCTATAGCTGCTACTCATTGTCAATGAACACAAAGTCAGTGTCAAAGTCAGTCAAGCTGAACGAATCTGGTGCATCATCAACTTCTGGGGCAGGCGGATTCTCCACTAGGACATCCACAAGCTCTGCAGGCATGAGAAGGCCATGTGTCCATGTCACTTCAAGTCCTTCAGATGTCTTTTGCTAGCTGTGACCCTCTGGTGATGGGATGTGTGGCTTTGGCTCGTGAGAATGGTTCCATATGAGTGTCTGGTAGTTCACTCTCTCAATGTGCACGAGCAGAGAATCTCTGCATGGTGGCAACAGACCCATGTCTATACCATCGTAACAGGTCAGCAGTTCTTCACTGGTGTTGAATCGCTCTAGAAATTTCTCATATCGAAGCTTGTTGATGTCTTTGGTGCATGAACCCCGACCTCTGTACAAGACACAGGTGAACTCTTCAAGTTCATTCATAACAGTTGGCTGAATTTGGGCCCTGACACCAAGCTGAGCAAATGTTCTGATATACTCAGGATGCTGTTTGAGGGTCTTGATTGGGGCAATTTTCCCTTTCCTGACAAACGCACTCGTCGTGTCGCATCCGCTGAATGCATGGACAGCAGGTAACACGGAACAGATCTCTTTGCCCACAGTCAGCGCAACGTTCTTGATGTCAGTGAGTCTCCGCTTATTTGAGACTCATGCATGAAAGAGAATCTTCTGGGGGATGCTTTTAGCGTACTTGAGAAGAAGGATGAAGACATCTGTGTCTGGAGATTTCACAGTGATCGTTGAATCTTCAGAAGAGTTGTCCGCAATATGGAGACAGTGCAGAACTATTTTGGTGTCTGCTTCTTCCTGTGTAGAGGACAGTTCTTCCATGTGCTCAGACAGTGTTTTCTGGCCGTCAGGTGTCGTCAAGCTTGTGAATTTGTCTCCACAGACAAACAGAACTGTTCTGTCCTGAAGTTTGCTTGACAACGTTTTGAGGACAGCAAACAGTGAGCGTAAGTATTACCGTAAGTATTAAATTCTCTCTCTCTCTCTCTCTCTCTCTCTCTCTCTCTCTCTCTCTCTCTCTCTCTCTCCGTGTGTGTGTGTGTGTGTGTGTGTGTGTGTGTGTGTGGTGTGTGTGTGTGTGTGTGTGTAGCGTAATATAATGTAATGTAAAAGGATAAACATGATAAAATTATAATTCCTGTTCAAAGCACACACACACACACACACACACACACACACACACACACACACACACACACACACACACACACACACTCACACACACACACACACACACACACACACACCGCCGGAAAACTTACACATGCAGACAGACGCACAAGCGTGTTCAACACTAGAAAACACGCGCACAGTTGTAAATGAATATCGTTAATCAGTCCGAGGGAAAAGATGTGTCTTTAAGAAGGTTTTGTGTGTTGTTGTTGTTGTTGTCTTCAATTTAACGTCTTTCCACATAAAGTGATATTAGACAAAGGTTGTGTGTGTGTGTGTGTATGTGTGTTTCTTTTGCCCTCTTTCTGTCTCTCTCTTTGTCTGTCTGTCTGTCTGTCTGTCTGCCTGTCTCTCTCTCTCTCTCTCTCTCTTCTCTCTCTCTCTCTCTCCTCTCTCTCTCTCTCTCTCTCTCTTCGTGTGCGTGCGTTTTGCTCTCTCTCTCTCTCTCTCTCTCTCTCTCTCTCTCTCTCTCTCCCTCTCTCTCTCTCTCTCTCTCTCTCTCTCTCTCCTCTCTCTCTCTCTCTCTCTCTCTCTCTCTCTCTCGCTTTGTCGGTCCAGCAGTACGGTAATTGTAATGTTGTTTATAGCCAAGCCGACCACAAAGGGCCATATCGCAGCTGACACAGCAGTACAAGTGGTCAGTTTTTCTGCAAAGCCACTTTCTTGGCTCTGGGGAGACCAGCATTACACATTCCGATCAGCACAGCGTGTACCTCGCCACAGTGATGCTGCCGTTCCGCGCTGCGTGTACCTCGCCACAGAGAAGCTGGGATGGAATGCGCGGGCGATGCGAGAGGGATGGGATGGGGGTGGGGAGAGGTGGGAGTGCTACTGCGGGGAAGGGAGGTTGGGCGCTCGTTAAAAATAGGCGGGCCTTCGTCGCCGGCCAAGATGTTGTAATTGCGTGCGCCGTGTGCAGGCCTCCTGTGCAGCAGAGCGTGCAACGCAGTTGCAGCGACCAATATTGATTGGGACCAGTCTGGGGCGGGACTGCCAAGCCATATAAATGTTAAAATGTATAGTTGATTTTATAATCATAGAGAGAATGTTAATATCTTTGTTCACGATCACCCTATCTTATCTTGCATGTAAGCCCCCATTTTAAAGTAACGATTACGTCGATTTTTGGAGATTTTGCGTGTTAAGTTTGATTTTAGAAGAGGTGTTAATTTTAGCCAAAAGTAGCATGAGAAGGACGAGATTTGTTTGTGAAAAGGGGGGTTTTCGTGCAAAATAAGATGGGTGAGCTTGAACATAGATATTAACATTCTCTACAGCCGTTATTAACGGCTGTAACGGTAAACTAAAACGTCGGACATCATCCTTGACTCATAATGAACATACCTACAAATTTTCAGAAAGATCGACCTAGTAGTTTTGTCTGGAGCGAGTTGAACACATTTTGACCAAGGACACACAGACACACACACAGACACGGACACACACAGACAGACACACAGACAGCATTTCTTCGTTCCCATTGTAAAGTACTCCCTGTTCTTTAAGAACTGGGAGTATAAAAACCGTTACAGGCCGTTACAACCGTTAGTAACGGCTATAACAGGGCAAACTAAAACATCAGGCATCATGTGTGACCCATAATGAACATACCTGCTAATTTTCATAAAGGTCGGCCAACTACTTTCCGAGATATTCCATAAAGAAGAAAAGCCGTTACAGGCCGTTACAGCCGTTAGTAACGGTTTATAACGGTAAACTAAAACATCGGGCATTATTCGTGACCCATAATGAACATACCTACAGATTTTCAGAAAGATTGGCCAAGTACTTTCTGAGATATTCCATAAAGAAGAAAAACCGTTACAGGCCGTTACAGCCGTTAGTAACGGCTATAACGAGGTAAACTAAAACATCGGGCATCATCCGTGACCCATAATGAATGTACCTGCTCATTATTACGAAGATCGGCCACGTACTTTCTGAGATATTCCGTAAAGAAGAAAAACCGTTACAGGCCGTTACAGCCGTTAGTAACGACTATAGCGGTAAACTAAAACATCGGGCATCATCCGTGGCCCATAATGAACATACCTACAAATTTTCAGAAAGATCGGACCAGTAGTTTTGTCTGGAGCAAGTGGAACACATTTTGACCACGGACACACAGACAGACAGACAGACACACACATACACACACACACACACACACACACACACACACACACACACACACACACACAGAGCATTTCTTCGTTCCCATTCTAAAGTATCTCCCTGTTCTATAAGAACTGGGAGTACAAAAAACAAACAAACAATAAACAAGTGGAGGTGTGGGTAATAAAGTTGACTCAGAAAAGAGGGATCGAACGAGAAGAAATGGAAGAAAAACAAATTTACAGGGTCAGGAGAATCAAAAGAAGTCAAAAAGGAATAGAAGAAAACAATATACTCATACGTAAAAGAGGGTTAAAAGAATTCAAAGGAAATCAAAGTGAACAAACAGGGAAAGGAGCATTAAGAAAAGCACGTTCCCTCCCTCCATCCCCACGCCCAACACACGTGCCTCCCATCCACACCCTATCTCTGCATCGTTTCCCCAATTTACCGCAATGTTTTGTGTGTGTGTGTGTGTGTGTGTGTGTGTGTGTGTGTGTGTGTGTGTGTGTGTGTGTGTATGTGTGTGCGTGTGTGCATGTGTGTGTGTGTGGCATGTGTGCATGTGTGCATGTGTGTGTGTGTGTGTGTGCGCGAAAGAGAGAGAGAGAGAGAGAGAGAGAGAGAGAGAGAGAGAGAGAGAGAGAGAGAGAGAGTGGACTGTGTTAGGGACAAGAGGGGAAGGTTGGGATGGGTGGTAAGATAGGTAGATACTTACTTATCCTGGTCGTTTATCTAGCCTTTAGTGTATGTTGA
>CM031627.1:51608485-51610985 GCA_018398815.1 Conus ventricosus
CCATGACTCTTTGTGTCTCTTGCCAACAAGTTGGTTATTTCCTTATTCACCGATTTAGTTGTGTATGTATCTACACCCCCTGGGCCTTGTGTGCTGTGGAGGGGAGTGCAGTCAGGGAGTGTCAGCTGTGGAGGGGAGTGCAGTCAGGGAGTGTCAGCTGTGGAGGGGAGTGCAGTCAGTGAGTGCTAGCTGTGGAGGGGATGGCAGTCAGGAAGTGTTAGCTGTGGAGGGGAGTGCAGTCAGGGAGTGCTAGCTGTGAAGGGTAGTGCAGTCAGGGAGTGCTAGCTGTGGAGGGGAGTGCAGTCAGAGAGTGTCAGCTGTGGAGGGGAGTGCAGTCAGGGAGTGCTAGCTGTGGAGGGGAGTGTTGTCAGGGAGTGTTAGCTGTGGAGGGGAGGGCAGTCAGGGAGTGTTAGCTGTGGAGGGGAGTGCAGTCAGGGAGTGCTAGCTGTGGAGGGGAGGGCAGTCAGGGAGTGCTAGCTGTGGAGGGGAGTGCAGTCAGAGAGTGTCAGCTGTGGAGGGGAGTGCAGTCAGGGAGTTCTAGCTGTGGAGGGGATGGCAGTCAGGGAGTGCTAGCTGTGGAGGGGATGGCAGTCAGGGAGTGCTAGCTGTGGAGGGGATGGCAGTCAGGGAGTTCTAGCTGTGGAGGGGATGGCAGTCAGGGAGTGCTAGCTGTGGAGGGGAGTGCAGTCAGGGAGTGCTAGCTGTGGAGGGGAGTGCAGTCAGAGAGTGTTAGCTGTGAATGGGAGGGCAGTCAGGGAGTGCTAGCTGTGGAGGAGAGTGCAGTCAGGGAGTGCTAGCTGTGAATGGGAGGGCAGTCAGGGAGTGCTAGCTGTGAATGGGAGGGCAGTCAGGGAGTGCTAGCTGTGGAGGGGAGTGCAGTCAGGGAGTGTCAGCTGTGGAGGGGAATACAGTCAGGGAGTGCTAGCTGTGGAGGGGAGTGCAGTCAGGGAGTGTCAGCTGTGGAGGGGAGGGCAGTCAGGGAGTGTTAGCTGTGGAGGGGAGGGCAGTCAGGGAGTGTTATCTGTGGAGGGGAGGGCAGTCAGGGAGTGTTAGCTGTGGAGGGGAGGGCAGTCAGGGAGTGTTATCTGTGGAGGGGAGGGCAGTCAGGGAGTGCTGGCTGTGGAGGGGAGGGCAGTCAGGGAGTGTTATCTGTGGAGGGGAGGGCAGTCAGGGAGTGTTAGCTGTGGAGGGGAGGGCAGTCAGGGAGTGTTAGCTGTGGAGGGGAGTGCAGTCAGGGAGTGTTAGCTGTGGAGGGGAGGGCAGTCAGGGAGTGTTATCTGTGGAGGGGAGGGCAGTCAGGAGTGTCATCTGTGGAGGGGAGGGCAGTCAGGGAGTGCTGGCTGTGGAGGGGAGGGCAGTCAGGGAGTGTTATCTGTGGAGGGGAGGGCAGTCAGGGAGTGCTGGCTGTGGAGGGGAGGGCAGTCAGGGAGTGTTATCTGTGGAGGGGAGGGCAGTCAGGGAGTGCTGGCTGTGGAGGGGAGGGCAGTCAGGGAGTGTTATCTGTGGAGGGGAGGGCAGTCAGGGAGTGTTAGCTGTGGAGGGGAGGGCAGTCAGGGAGTGTTAGCTGTGGAGGGGAGTGCAGTCAGGGAGTGTTAGCTGTGGAGGGGAGGGCAGTCAGGGAGTGTTATCTGTGGAGGGGAGTGCAGTCAGGGAGTGCTAGCTGTGGAGGGGAGTGCAGTCAGGGAGTGTTAGCTGTTAAGGGGAGTGCAGTCAGGGAGTGTTAGCTTTTAAGGGGAGGGCAGTCAGGGAGTTCTAGCTGTTATGGGGAGGGCAGTCAGGGAGTGTTATCTGTGGAGGGGAGGGCAGTCAGGGAGTGTTAGCTGTGGAGGGGAGGGCAGTCAGGGAGTGCTGGCTGTGGAGGGGAGGGCTGTCAGGGAGTGTTATCTGTGGAGGGGAGGGCAGTCAGGAGTGTTATCTGTGGAGGGGAGGGCAGTCAGGGAGTGTTAGCTGTGGAGGGGAGGGCAGTCAGGGAGTGCTGGCTGTTAAGGGGAGGGCAGTCAGGGAGTGTTAGCTGTGGAGGGGAGTGTAGTCAGGGGTCATATTGCAGGCTGTGCCAACAATCAGTGTGCAGTGACCCGTGTCACCTACATTTACTCTCTGTAAAGTGGGAAGTTCACACACACACACACACACACACACACACACACACACACACACACACACACACACACACACACACACTCACACACACACACACACACACACACACACACACACACACACACACACACAACACATACACAACACCCACACATACATGCATGCATGTGCACTTACTCATGAGAACACACACAGACACAGACACAGACACACACAGACACAGACACAGACACAGACACACACACACACACACACACACACACACACACACACACACACACACACACACACACACACACACACACACACACACATTGATGAACAGAGAAGAGAGAGAGAGAGAGAGAGAGAGAGAGAGAGAGAGAGAGAGAGAGAGAGAGAGAGAGAGAGAGAGAGAGAC
>CM031627.1:51618485-51623429 GCA_018398815.1 Conus ventricosus
TGATGGTGGTGGTAGTGGTGGTGATAATGATAATGATGACTGTACTTATGGTGACGTTATGAGGAGATTGTGATGACAATGATGGTGATGATGATGATGGTGATGGTGATGATGATGATGATGATGATGATGATGATGATGATGATGATGATGATGGTAGTGGTGATAATGAAATGATGACTGTACTCATGGTGACGTTATGAGGAGATTGTGATGACAATGATGGTGATGATGATGATGATGATGATGATGGTGATGATGATGATGATGATGATGATGATGGTGGTGGTGGTGGTGGTGGTGGTGTGGTGGTGGTGGTGATAATGATAATGATGACTGTACTTATGGTGACGTTATGAGGAGATTGTTATGACAATGATGGTGATGATGACGATGATGGTGGTGGTGGTGGTGGTTGTGATAATGATAATGATGACTGTACTTATGGTGACGCTATGAGGAGATTGTTATGACAATGAGGGTGATGATGATGTTGATGATGATGATGATGATGGTAGTGGTGATAATGATAATGATGACTGTGCTTATGGTGACGTTATGAGGAGATTGTGATGACAATGATGATGATGATGATGATGATGATGATGATGATGATGATGGTGATGATGATGATGATGATGATGATGATGATGAGATGATGATGATGATGGTGGTGGTGGTGATAATGATAATGATGACTGTACTTATGGTGACGTTATGAGGAGCTTGTTATGACAATGATGATGATGATGATGATGATGATGATGATGATGATGATGATGATGATGATGATGATGATGATGATGACTGTACTTATGGTGACGTTATGAGGAGATTGTTATGACAATGATGGTGATGAGATGATGATGATGGTGGTGGTGGTGGTGGTGGTGATAATGATAACGATGACTGTGCTTATGGTGACGTTATGAGGAGATTGTGATGACAATGATGGTGATGATGATGATGATGATGATGATGATGGTGGTGGTGGTGGTGATAATGATAATGATGACTGTGCTTATGGTGACGTTATGAGGAGATTGTGATGACAATGATGGTGATGATGATGATGATGAGATGATGATGATGATGATGATGATGATGATGATGATGATGATGATGATGTGGTGGTGGTGGTGGTGATAATGATAATGATGACTGTGCTTATGGTGACGTTATGAGGAGATTGTGATGACAATGATGGTGATGATGATGTTATGATCATCATGGCTATGACTCTTTCCCCCCACCCCCTCTTTTTCCTCTCCCTTTCCCCTTCTCCTTCCTTCCCTCCTACCATCCGGCCATTTTCCCCTACGTGTTCCCCTTCCACGTATCCCCTTTCCCCTACTTTTCCCCTTCCATTTATCCCCTTTTCCCTACTTTACCCTTCCATTTATCCCTTTTCCCTACTCCCCCCCTTCCACAATCCCCTTTTTCCTACTTTCCCCTTCCACTATCCCCTTTTCCCTACTTTCCCCTTCCACTTATCCCCTTTTCCCTACTTTTCCCCTTCCACTTATCCCCTTTTCCCTACTTTCCCCTTCCACTTATCCCCTTTTCCCTACTTTTTCCCCTTCCACTGTTCCCCTTTTCCCTACTTCCTCCCTTCCACAATCCCCTTTTCCCTGCTTCTCCCCTTCCACAATCCCCTTTTCCCTACTTCCTCCCTTCCACAATCCCCTTTTCCCTGCTTCTCCCCTTCCACAATCCCCTTTTCCCTACTTTTCCTTTTCCACTTTTCCCCTTTCCCTACTTTTTTTCCTTTCCACAATCCCCTTTTCCCTACTTTTCCCCTTCCACTTTTCCCCCTTTCCCTACTTTTTTCCCTTCCAATTTTCCCCTTTTGCCTACTTTTCCCCTTCCACAGTCCCCTAGGTTTTCCCTTCCACTTTCCCCCTTTTCCCTACTTCTTCTCCATCCACTTTTCCCCCTTTTCCCTACTTTTTCACCTTCCACTTATCCCCTTTTCCCTACTTTTTCACCTTCCACTTATCCCCTTTTCCCTTCTTTTTTCCCCTTCCCCTTTTCCCTACGTTTTTCCCTTCCATTTATCCCCTTTTCCCTACGTTTTCCCTTCCATTTATCCCCTTTTCCCTACTTTCCCTTCCATTTATCCCCTTTTCCCTACTTTTCCCTTCCATTATCCCCTTTTCCCTACTCTTTTCCCTTCCACTTATCCCCTTTTTTCCCTACTTTTTCCCTTCCACTTTTCCCCTTTTCCCTACTTTTTCCCCTCCCACTTTCCCACTTTCCTTACTTTTTCCTCTACCACTTATCCCCTTTTCGAAAGCGCACAAAACTGACCAGTACAAGGTTGATAAAAAGTGTGTAGCATGGCGTGTGCTTTGGTTTTTTGTTGTGTGTTTGTTTGTTTGTTTGTTTGTTCGTGATCATGTGTGTGTGAGTGTGTGTGGTGCGCGCGCGCGCGCGCGCGCGCGCGTGTGTGTGTGTGTGTGTGTGTGTGTGTGTGTGTGTGTGTGTGTGTGTGCGTGTGTGTGTGTGTGTGGTGTGTGTGTGTGTGTGTGTGTGTGTGTGTGGTGTGTGTGTGTGTGTGTTGATGCAAGTGAATGTGTGTGGATGTATATGGAAGTGAGTGTGGGAATGAGCATGTGCGTTTATAGTTGAGTGTGTGAGTGTGTATATGAGTTTGTGTGAAGAAAGCTTGTGTGTGGAAAAAAAGTAATATGCGCGTTCATGTGCGCGCGTGCGTGCGCGCGTGCGTGCGTGTGTGTGTGGTGTGTGTGTGTGTGTGTGTGTGTGTGTGTGTGTGTGTGTGTGTGTGTGTGGACATGAAAGCTCCAACGAAAGAGGAAGCCAACGGAACTGTGTGTTGGAAAATGTGTGGGGAAGAAGGGGGAAGTGGAATGGATGGGTGTGTTTATCCATGTGTAATTTAGAAAATGTGCTTGCTATGAATTGACTGCTTTGTTTTAATGTCAGTCTGATTTTTTTATCACCTTTTGATGATGATATAATTGTGTCAGTATATATATATATATATATATATATATATATATATATATATATATATATATATATATATATATATATATAATATATATATATATTTAAAACAAGTTAAAAGAGGAATCTTAAAACTATCTACAAATTTGTTTCGAGCGTGTTGCGCTGTCATCAGGATGGTGTTTGGTTTGCCCACCGCCGATGTAAAAAAGCGTGTGGGCTCCCGTTTGCGGTTGTTTGCACGTGCGGGTTGGCTGCACGTGTTTTTTGGGGGCTTTCAGGTTTTTGTTTTGGGTGTGTTCACTAACAACGATTTCCGATTCGGTGAGCGACACTCGTAGAGGGCGGACGTGTGCGAATGGCCCTCTGTACGGACCGAATGTGCTGAGTAAGTTTCAACTTGAAACATGCGCTTGTAACCTCTTACAAAGTTAGCACCGCTGAATCAACATGGTCTTGTTGTGAAGAGATATAGCTGCGGAGAGAGGGAGAGAGGGGGAGAGGGAAGAGAAAAAAAGGAAGAGGGGAAAAGGAAGAAAGAAAATGGTATCGTGGTCAAGTGCGGAGCTGCGTTGAGCGAGAAGATTGAAGAAGGATGTCGCCATTGTTGATTTTGTGCATTGTCAGGTGTGTGCTACACCAGAAACGTGAAGTCAACACAGGTGTTGAAAGTAAGGTTATTATTCAATCTCTACACCGATTTGTGCTTCGAGTTTTTTGTTATGAAGAATAAAGGAAAAAAGGGCAAAAGGAAAGGAAGTTCTGGAGATCGCGATAGCATAGTGGTACACCTGGAAATCAAAGAGTGCTGAGAGACAGGTCAGATAGTAAACGTAGAAAGACAATGGAGGAAGTCAACCAGCAGAATAAGATCACACACTATACTAGAAATACAAGTACTCATAGGACAGACTCAGATTTAGAGAGCGACGAACAACAGAGAGAGGGGGCAGACAGATATCCAACCTTACCAGCCAAAGAAATAATGTCAAAACTGGAGGTGATGGACCATAACATAATTGCTAACAAGCACGAATATAGACAGCTGGACCAGAAGTTGGAGAAACTCCTGTATGAAAGTTTTGAAATTCGGAAAGAACTCTATGTTAAAAAAACAAGTAGAAACTTATACTAAAAGTCTCCAAGACATGTCAGACGAAGTGGAAAGACTGGAAAAGGAACTCAAAGTAGAAAAAGAAATGAGAAATAACCTCGAACAATACACGAGGAAAGACAACGTCAAAATAAAAAACTTGCAGGGGGACAGGGAGAGAGAACCCCGGAAGAAACAGAAAAACTGGTCATAAACTTTTTTCATCGACAGCGGGGAGTGACATCCGTTACCCATGTTCACATCAGTGTGGCCCACAGGCTGGTCCGTATCGACAGTCACATAACAGAGCTGTCATAGTAAAATTCATAGCTAGAAAAACTAAAGTGTTGATCATGAAAAGGAAAAAGAACTGAAAGGTAAACAACCACAAATATACATAAATGAGGACTTGACAAAACTCAATGCAGAAAGGTATGGCAAAACTCAGAAACATTGGTGTTCTGTCTGCATGGACTTTTGAGAGCAACCTTTACTGTAAGCTAAATCAACCTGAAGGTGATGAAGATTGAAGACGGAGACCTGGACCAGATCGACAGGGCCCTGATCAGCAACACCGCCTGCACAGCAGAAACAGCTCCCAGCAGAGACCTGATTTCGGAGGGGGACGGGTGGACAGACGACCTTCATCGGCACAGCGCTGAGGGGGCACGGGGCAGAGGCAGACCGACGGGACGAGGTAGCTCAGCATGGAAAGATGTCCGGAGGTTACCGGACACATCTTCACCTACAGTGCGCGGTGGGCATCCAGTGGGGGTGAGGGGGGAACACAAAACATGGCCATAGACAGTGGGGAGAGGGGCCTCTCACCAGACAAAGCAAACACACAGATGCCTTGTGACACACAGAAGCCTTGTGACAGT
>CM031627.1:51625423-51640423 GCA_018398815.1 Conus ventricosus
ACAGCAGCTGAAGATAGCCGCAGTCACCAGTGCAGTTTTCTGGCTGTTGAATGATGTTCACTTGTCTGGAGAACAGTTCACTGCTGGTGTGGGAGAAAAATTGAAAGGTGGATGGGTGAAGGTAGTGAGAGAGAATCTGTCATATGTCTAGTGAGAGAGAATCTGTCATTTCTAAATGGTCACTCATACACTGGAAACTTCATTACTCTTGGAGAAAGTTCTTAAATCCAACAACATGAACATCTATGAAATGAAACTAAACTTCACCAACAGAACACTATCAAATTGAATGCATGCCTTATTATTCACAGTATTGAGTGCACACATTCAGCCTATGTGAAGAAATGTGATAAGTACAATTTGTTAAACAGAGTAGCAACACAGACATCAGTCCACTTATCATGAGCCTGTTAAACAGAGTAACAACACAAACATCAGTCCACTTATACTGAGCCTGTTAAACAGAGTAACAACACAAACATCAGACCACATATCCTGAGCCTGTAAAACCATGTAACAACCTAAACATGCATGAGTCCATGCAAATGTCAATATGCTAAAGATTTATAATATACTCATGCAGTATATATGCGTGAAAGATTATGATATACTCATGTAGTATATATATATATATATATATATATATATATATATATATATATATATATATATATATATATTATATATATATATATATATATATATATTTTAATATATATATATATATATATATATATATATATATTATATATGAAATACTTATGATATACTCATGCAGTATATAATTATGTGTGAAGGATTTATACTCATGCAGTATATATGTGTTAAAGATTTATGATATACTCATGCAGTATATATATATATATATATATATATATATATATATATATATATATATATATATATATATATATATTATATATATATATATATATATTATATATATAAAATATTTTTTGATATACTCATGCAGTAATATAATTATGTGTGAAGGATTTATACTCATGCAGTATATATGTGTTAAAGATTTATGATATTCTCGATATACTCATGCAGTATATATGTGTGAAATATTTAAAACTCATGCAGTATATAATGTGTGTGAAAGGTTTTGATATGCTCATGCAACATACATGAGTGTGAGCCTGCATACTGCTCATACAGCTGTATGTATCCGCTTTCTTTTCTTTTTTTAACTGTATGTATCTTGGCCTTCAACAGCATTCTCTTATTTCTCAGTGCCTTAAAGCCAGTCTTTCCCTGTGAACAAGAACACTGGAGAACATGAAGATGACTGCCTCATGAAACGAAAGTGGGTGTTTTTTTTTTTTTTTGATGACTTGAGTTGATTTTAACGTGATGACAGCCCTGATATGGCCCTTTGCGGTTGGCTGGGCTGTAAGCAACATTATCTTACTTTACCTGCCTCATGACACCAAGTCTATTCCTCCTCAGGCTATGCTGATGACACCAGTCTAATGTAAACCAGATAAGGAAGCAAGAAATAAACAGACTGACATTATCCACTTGAAGGATGATGACACCAACAAACCACATACATGAATTCATTCACACTCACGCCCCCTCCTCTTCCTCCGTTGATCCCTCTCCAGCCGTCTGAAGTATGAATCAGTTCGAAAATCGATGGATTGATATCTGTCTGGAGGGCGCCTGACTCGTGTCGACTGACGGAGCGGTGGAGGGTCTACTGGGTCTTGCTGCATTCTGCTGCCATCTCCCATGGTCACCATCAGGTTGAGGTGGGGCTGCTGCTGCATTCTGCTGTTTCTACTTCGGGGAATCTAGAGTAGTGGTCGAACACAACCATGAGGTATTCTCCAGATGGAAAAGGTCCTGTAAAGTCCAGACTGACTTCAGGTTGCTTGGGAAACAACGTCATCTTCAGCGGTTCAGAAGGATGAATAGGTTTTGTGGACAGACATGCAAGACAATATTTCACTTTTGATTCCACAAGTTTATCCATGTGTGGGAACCAAACCTTTTCTCTGAGAAGGTTCTTTGTCTTTACAAAGGTGTCTGCCTAGATGTGAGAGATGCAAGCAAAGCGATTGTCAGAACACATCATGTGACCCCAACACTGGAAGAACTTGTCACCGACATGGAAGGTGTCTGCCCAGATGTGAGAGATGCAAGCAAAGCGATTGTCAGAACACATCATGTGACCCCAACACTGGAAGAACTTGTCACCGACATGGAAGGTGTCTGCCTAGATGTGAGAGATGCAAGCAAAGCGATAGTCAGAACACATCATGTGACCCCAACACTAGAAGAACTTGTCACCGACATGGAAGGTGTCTGCCTAGATGTGAGAGATGCAAGCAAAGCGATTGTCAGAACACATCATGTGACCCCAACACTGGAAGAACTTGTCACCGACATGGAAGGTGTCTGCCTAGATGTGAGAGATGCAAGCAAAGCGATTGTCAGAACACATCATGTGACCCCAACACTGGAAGAACTTGTCACCGACATGGAAGGTGTCTGCCTAGATGTGAGAGATGCAAGCAAAGCGATTGTCAGAACACATCATGTGACCCCAACACTGGAAGAACTTGTCACCGACATGGAAGGTGTCTGCCTAGATGTGAGAGATGCAAGCAAAGCGATTGTCAGAACACATCATGTGACCCCAACACTGGAAGAACTTGTCACCGACATGGAAGGTGTCTGCCTAGATGTGAGAGATGCAAGCAAAGCGATTGTCAGAACACGTCATGTGACCCCAACACTGGAAGAACTTGTCACCGACATGGAAGGTGTCTGCCTAGATGTGAGAGATGCAAGCAAAGCGATTGTCAGAACACATCATGTGACCCCAACACTGGAAGAACTTGTCACCGACATGGAAGGTGTCTGCCTAGATGTGAGAGATGCAAGCAAAGCGATTGTCAGAACACATCATGTGACCCCAACACTGGAAGAACTTGTCACCGACATGGAAGGTGTCTGCCTAGATGTGAGAGATGCAAGCAAAGCGATTGTCAGAACACATCATGTGACCCCAACACTGGAAGAACTTGTCACCGACATGGAAGGTGTCTGCCTAGATGTGAGAGATGCAAGCAAAGCGATTGTCAGAACACATCATGTGACCCCAACACTGGAAGAACTTGTCACCGACATGGAAGGCGCTACTGTATTCAGCAAACTGGATCTTGGACACGTCATGAAACAGGGTGAAGTTGTGGTTACATCCTGGTCTCGTGTCCTTCCTTTGCAGAGCTGATCTTGTGGGAGGACGATCTTGATCCAGCTGTTACTTATGGCCCTTTGCTGGCTGGGCTATAAGCAACATTCTTCTTCTTTCTTTCCTAAGCTGTGTTGGTGGTGATTACTGTTTGCTTTCTGTTCTGCACTGCTGTTCCTCCTCATGGCCCTGCTAGGAACTGTGTGTTCACTGGCTTTGTTGACATGGATTCAGACAGGTTGAGATGAACCCTTGCCAGCAACCAGTGAAGATGTTAGTGTGTGGAGAGGCGTCCGATGCTGTCGGATACTTCATTGTAGTGTCTGACTGACTGTGCCTGCTGGCAATGGTGGTGTAGAGTCTTTGTAAAGACTTTACATTATTAGATGAAAGTTATGCAGGCTGGCTGCTTCTGCTTGCAGTGGATATTATAACCTGCTCCATCTTGCAAGAAAACTATACAGCCTAAAGGATATAAAAAAAAAAGTTTCACTGCCTGGGTTCTTTCAAAACAGGACAGAGAACAGGAAAACACCGATTCTAACTCACCCTAGCCCTCACCTAGGTTCGGGCTAGGGCGACCTAGAATCGGTGTTTTCCTGTTCTCTGGACAAGTAAGACTTCAATAACCAAAAAATAACGATTATCTACAAACAAACATACTGTGTAGGATTATCCGTTTTCAATACTAATTTACTAAACTTTTCAGATTTCAGTTTTTGTTTAATCCTGTGTTTTTCCTGATCATTTTCAATAACATCATTTTCACGCATACAGTCATCAAATGCGTCTCTTTCTTTCATGTGAAATAAAACTACAGTCTTTAAACTGTTCTCTAAAGTCTTTTAAAACCGAGTTATATTTTTGACATAAAATCCACACACTTATCCCGCATGTCTTCCACTGAAAGCTAGTTTCGACAAAGCGTTTCTTTTTTTAACTATGTCTCTTTCTGCTGAACAGTCATCTATAATAAATAGTGTCTGCGTTCCCTTAAAAAATTTATAAAAGTATTCTAAACACTCACTTAGCTTATTGCTAGGATCAACTAAATATATGTCATCATCTGTCCATATAAACCTTCTATCATAATATGCTTTGTTAAATTCAAGCGTTGGACAGAAAATTACAATATGAGCAAAATTATAACGATAAACTGTTTGTAATAGGTTGAGGACAAATATTGTTTTCCCACACCCAGTTTGCCCACAAATTAATGAACAATGAGGGGTTTTTGTCATAAAGTTTAACTGCTCCATAGTTTTATAACAGAACTTAATCTAATCCAGTTATTATTTTTATCATGCTCTCCGTCAAAACCTGTTCAGTATGATAAAATCCTATGAGACCTAAATGCGTAAGATTAATCCAATTCAGTTCTGTAAGATTGTTTGTATTTAGACTAATATTAATTTTGTTGCTTGTTGTTATAACCTTAATATCCTCGCCATTGTGAAGAATGACAACAGTAATTTTAAATTTTTTTTTAACGTCAAAGTTTTGCCACAAATTTTAAAAATTCCTTTTAAAAAGGGACGTAACAAAAGGGCCCAAAACCCCCCCATCCCTCCCCTTATTTTTTAAGACAAAAATTTTCAAAAATTATTTTTAAACGTGCCTCCTAATTTCTTTTTGCGGAATAAAATTGTAATTTTTGTAAAGAAATTTTTAAAACCGTTTTTCCCTTCAGTGGGAGGAGTCCTGTTTTTTTCCCATACGGCTTTTTTCAATCTCTTTGGGACTATTGCCCGCCCGGGCATAAGCCCTTACGTGTAAAGGGCCAGAGTTGAATGTTTTTTCTGAAATTTTTTTGAGGGCAAAAAAAATTTTAAAATGGGCTTAGAATTCAAATTTTTTTTCCCCCATTCAAAAATATGGTTTTTTAAAGGGCCAATTGAGGCCCGGGTTTTCGAACTTTTTTATATTCAACTGGCCAACATTTATTTGCTTCTAGTTTTCGCAGCTGTTCTATTTTTGGGAAATTTTTTGTTTGGTCCCCCAACCTTTTTTTGGGTTTATAATCCCATTTTTTTTGCCCAAAAACCCCCATACAAAGCGCCTATCTCACCTTTCCCTTTTAAAAAGGGTTCCCGAAACTTTTGCAAGGTTTTTTAAATTCAAAAGTTTTTAAAACCTCACGGGTGCAAATTAACTCCTGGTTGTCTGGCCCCCGCGACTTTTTTTAGTACGTTTATTATTTTTTTTCCAAAAAAAATTTTGCGGTTTAAATCACATTTAAACACTTTCCCGTTTTGCCCTGTGATTTTATATTAAATGACCCGACCTCCCAAAAACTAATTTTAAAAAAAAACTGTAAATTGGGGAATTGTATAATTTCAAAATTCGCAATATGCCCCTTTCCCCTGAGGGAAAGACTCAAAAAAAGTTGGGGGCCCTTCCTTTATTTTAATTTTTTCATCGGGTCCCAAAAGCCATCTAAATGAACATAGAGAAAAGAATGAAATGCAAATCGAGGGTTTTTCCCCCTCATAATATTTTTTTCGGGTTTTGAAACAAAAAAATCTTTGATTTTTGCCCCGATTTCAGCCCCAAAAACCCTAACTTTTTAGCTAGCTTTTTATAAAAAAAGAAATTTTGGGTTCTTTTTTTTTGAATTTTAAATTTTGGTTTTAGATTTGCTTTTTAATTTTTGGAGAAAATGT
Source organism: Conus ventricosus (assembly GCA_018398815.1). Lineage (NCBI taxonomy): Eukaryota > Metazoa > Mollusca > Gastropoda > Neogastropoda > Conidae > Conus > Conus ventricosus. The sequence goes on from CM031627.1 coordinate 51,631,295, forward strand.
CGAAAGTTCTCATGGCTTCTTTTAGGGAAAAAAACCCATAAAAACCATCAGAAATTGTTAACTGGCTAACTAAGTTTTTTTCCCCTCCCCCCCCCCCCCTTTTTTTTAACCTTTTTATTTTCTTGGTTTCGCTTATATTAAACCATACGATTTGGGAAGATATTTCATAAAAGGCAAACCTTTTTGGGTTTTTAAAAATTTGGGTTATCAATAGCATGTTCAAAAAAACAAAGGGAAACGGCCCTTGTGTTTTTTTATTGTTAAAAACTTTTTTTTAAAACGAAAAAAAAATGATTGCTTTTAAATAAACGGAGGGAAAAAATTTAACCCTGTTGGGTTCCACATACAATCTTAAAAAAAAAACAACTGTTACCTTGTCAACTGTGCCCCCAGCTGCCCCCTTTTTCAAGTAAAGGTGAGTACCCCAAAAATTTTTTTTAAAAAAAGGCAGGTTTTTAAACCCCGGGTTTTAAAAAGAAACCCAAAAAATTTGTGGTTTTTTTTTTTTTTTTTTTTTTTTTTTTTTAAATTTTTTTTTTTTTTTTGGGGCAACAACTGGGGTGGATTGTCTTTTCCCCTGATCTTTTAAATAATCCTTTTTCCCTTTGGTGGGTCAGGGGTAAAATTTTTTCATTTCTTTTAACTTTTTCGGGCCCTTAATTTTCCCTAACTGTGAAAAGCCCCATTCCCTTTTTTTCCCAAAACGTTTAATCCATTCAGAAACAAAAATAGAAAAGAAGGCTTTTAAAAAGGATCTGAACAATTTCCCAATTTTAAAAGGTTAAACAGATTTTTAGACAAAAATTGGGACCCTTTAATCAGGGCTTAGGCACCCTTTTTTTTTGGGGGCCTTTTGCACAGAAAGTATAACTATGCTGGGATCCTCCTTTAAAATCTTTCTCTTCGGGCCCCAAAAACTTTTCCCCTGGGGTCCATAGAGCAAGAGCATAAAACGTGTGGCAACTTTTTTTTTTGACTTTTCAAAGGGGCCCCAATTTGAGGGGGAATAAAAAACAATAAACGCCCCTCAATTCAAATTTTTACTTTTGGTGTTTGCTGGGTGGCAAGCAGGGGCAAACCCGAGCAAAAACCGATCCTTCTACTGGCTTTACGCACAAAAAAAAATACTTAAAAATTTTAAAGGACACCTTTAATTCTCAGTTGATTTACCTTAAGTATAAAAAGGTCCCAAAAATGTTTTACAATACGCAAGATCGAAATTTGACTTTGCTTTTGGCACAGGTTTATACATGTTCCTTCTGACCTAAATTTTTCCGGGTAGGAAAAATAATAAACTCCCAACAATAAAACCCTTGTGGCAGGCAATGAACGGGAAGGTGGGGCAAAACGACAAAAAATTCTGGGCCAGAAAAATATTTGCAAACAAAAAAAAAAAAACCCCAAGATTAATTTCACCCAATTTCCCTAAGGTCCAAACCAAAAGACCTTTGAAAAACCGCAAAAAAAGTAAGGACCAAAAATATGAAAAGACAGAACTTGTTTTTGGGGATTAACTGGCCTGGGATTACCGGTTTTTATTTTACTAAAAAATTAACCCAACTTTGGAAACTAATGCCCAAAAAGGGGTCGGGCCAAAAAAAAGGCCAACTACTTTGTTTGCAGAAGACAAAAGCAGCTAACGATACCCCCTAATATCCGGGAAAAGGGTCTTTTAGCTTTCCCCAGCAAATTTTTTTAAAAAAAACTCGCAAAAAGATCAAGCGGGTTTTTTTCCCCCATGATTTATCAGGGGGTTGGCGAGGGGGGGCACAAAACTTTCCCCTCCACCGCCCCCTGTAATAGCCTCACCAACGAACTTTTTGAAAACCCAAAGGGCCCGTTAAAACGCTTGCTAATGTGTTTTCCCTGCTCTCTAAACAGCGTTTTTTCCCTTTTTGTAGCGTTGTGTTTTCATATAAAATTTTTTTGGATAGTTTTTCTTATTTTTGATCACTTTTTTTCTTTAATTTGGGCCCTCGTTATTTAAAACCGCTTTTAGTCTTGCTGCTCTTTCTTTTTCAAGATCTTTTAGTCTTTGGGGTTTATTTTTTCTTTAACACCAGCCCAAAAAAAATTTGGGCGCCCCATCACCCTAAACGAGTTTTTTTTCCTTTTTCTTTTTATATGCTCTTCTATTTCACTTAGTGTTGCAAAAAATTATCTTTTAATTCCCCCTCAAATTTTTTTACAGGTTCCCCAAATCCAATTTTAACCCCCAAAAAATTTTTGGGGGGTATTGGGGAATAATTAATTTTTTTTTAATTTGCTGTTTTTTCTGAAAGACGGTTTCTGTTTTCTTCTATTGTATTATTATTTGTCTGCTTTTGGGAAAATTAAATTTAAAAGTTCTATGTTTTGGGGGAAACTTTTGGGGATTTCTTGTTCCCATGTTTTAATTTTTACAGCTCCCTTCCCTTATCTAATTTGGGGGGGGTTTAGCATGCTTCCTATGGTTTGGTTAACAATGCCTAGGCGTTTTTCGATTTCCGCCCCAATTTTTTGTATAAGGGTTTCATTTTTAAAACTTTGTTTGGTCCTCGTTTTTATCAAAACTGGGAAAAAAATTTTTTCTCGGGCCGGGGGCCCATTTTTACAAAAAAAATGGCCCCCCCCTCTTTTTTGGTTTAAAAACATTAGGGTCTATAAAGCCCGGGGGTTTTTTTATCCCAAACTTTTGAAAAAACTCCCACCCCCCCACTTTCTGTTTAAATTTATGCCCAATGGGGGCGTTTACGATGTTGTTCAAAGGAAGGGCCCTTTCATCACCCATGTTGGGCTCCCCCCCTCCCAAAATAGCTAAATCTTCATAGTTAATTTTTCCCCCCATGTTTTTTAAAAAATTTAAATTTTTATTTTGTTTTTTTTTAAAAAAAACACAAGAATATGGGTCCCATTCTTGACCCCATAGAAAACTGAAAAAACCCCGGGGGGGGAGGGGAAATAAAAAGGGGAAAATTACTGTTCCCCAAAAAATCCATTTATATTGAGCGGGGTCAAATTTTTACTGTTAATTTCCAGCCCAGGGGCGGGGTGATTGGATTGTGCCTGCTCTGCCGACTTACTTTTAAAAAAAGAAACTCAAAACGGGAAAAAACCCCAAAAGGACAGGGTTGGGCCAGGGAATTTTTGGGGGCAATCGTAAAAAAATTTCTATAAAACTTGAGGGGGGAAAAAAGTAAATTTTTTTTACACAATGCAGACATATTTTTAACCTATTTGATCTATGGCTAAACCCCGAAAAAAGGGGGGATCTTGCTTTCAAAAAAATCGAAAATGAAGAACACAAAAAATTTTTTTGACGCCGAAATCCCTGCAATGCTAAAAGCAGCAAAAAGGCTTTAGCTTTAAGTTATGCGTATGGGTTTAAACGCTTTTTTCAAAAACCCCTTTTAAATTTTTAGTTGAAAAAAACGCATTTCCCCAACTTTCAAGGGGCGTTAAAAAAACAGATTTTTTATAACTAACTTTTTAAAGAATACAAAAGCTTAAATTTTTTTCATCAGACACCGAAGCCAAAATCGCATTTCTGACATTTCGTTAGAGTTTGGGCGTTGTTAGCAACGCTAAATTTTGCAAGGCTGAAATTTAGAACAAATAAGTCAAATTAGCTTTTATAAAGAAAAAGTGCTTTCTTCAAAAACTTTTCCCAAAAGCCCGGGGAGACACTATAAAGGGAAATTTTTGTTTTTTCGCCCCCCCCCAAGGGTCGTTAAAGGTATTTAATTTCTGTGCGAAAAATGAAAAACCATTCAAAACCCCAAACCCCGAAAAATTTTGTTTAAACCCAAAATAACGAAAGTGCAATGTTTCAATTTAGGGCCCGTCCTAAACCCAAAACTACGCCCGGGGGGTTAAAAACCCTTTTCAACATTTTTATGAAAAAAAAACTTTTTTTGGGGGCGGGGGGTGTAGAAATCCAACAGTTGACCTTGTGTCTAAAGGGTCTACATTTCAAGCGTTAGAAATTGATCAATTTTTTAACAACGAAAAAAGGCTTAAGGGAAAATTTACCCCAAAGGGCCCCCAGAGGGTAATCAGTTTTATGGGGAAGGGGGTTAAAAAAAGGTTTTTAAAGGGCATAATAAAATTCAAATTGGAAAGAAAAAAAGGGGCCCACAAAAACCCCTTTTAAAGTGTTTTTTGTTTTTAAATTTTATGATGCGCAGCTGAACATTGAAGATAAAAATTAAAACTACAAAAACTAAATTATTTTTTTTTTTTTTTAAAAAAACAAGCCCATTGATTTAAATTTTCCAAGAGTAACCCAGAGAAGAGAAAAGTAGGCAATTCTGCTGCTATAAAACCCCGGGAAATAAAAACCTCAAATTTAACCCAAAAATTACACCAAAAGCAACAAAAACTAAGGGGAGGGCCTTTCAAAATCCAAAGCCCCCAAAAGAAGGTATTCTGGTGCCTTTAAAGCTGTTACTTATGTTAATTTCTGGAGCATCGACAAAAAGCGCCGCATCACAGGGAAAGAGTTTTTTGGTCTTTTTGCATCAGGGAAAGGGGCCCTCAGCTTTACCTCAAGGGGGTTTGTTTTAGGGTCTCGGCCCGTGTTCATTAGCTGTAGGTTTCTGCTAGCAAAAAAATAAAAACTAAACTTTAAAAACACACAGCCATGGTTTTAACTAATAACAGCTAAAACTTAAATTCCTTTAAACGGTAATAAATAAAGCACTAGCTGACTCAAACATTTACGGATTAAAATTTTTGTCGTTTACCCGGCTGATTTTAAAGAAATACAAAAGACCCAAAAATTTGATCTTCCCAAAAAAAGGGGAGGGGCAAGTTTTTTTCAACAGCCAGACCCGATCAGATTTAAAAAAGGGAAAGTTTAAAAAAAGTAAACGAAAAATTAAAAATCGCTCTAAAAACCCCACTTTTAAAAACGCCAAAGGGTTTTTTATACTTTAGTTAAAGAGTCAAAAAACAAAAAGACCATCGATATTGATTAAATTTTTTTTTTGATTTAAATTTAAAAAATTTGAGTTAGAAAAGAAAAATCAGCATGGATAAGATATATTAAGGGCCAACGAATTGTTTTAAACCCAAACAAGAAGATTTATCAAGAGCGTGAATTTATTAATTTTGGGAAATCTTTAAACCCGAAAAGTACAGGCAAATGTTGCTCATGCTATTTCTCAAGTTTCCCGGAAAATTTTAAAAAGACCCCCCAGTTAAAGTAATGTTTTGTGTTTTTAATCACTAAATAACAATAAATGAAAAAATCAGAAATCGGGGCTCAAAATAAACAAAAGACTATTTTTTCAAAATGATTAACACCCCGGTTTGGGGGGGACCCAAATGCTTACACAGTTTTAAAAAGGCCGCTGAAAAAGCTAAAATGAAGGGTTGGGGTTGGGCAGAGGGCGAATCCTAGAGATTTAGATTAAAACAGTCTAAGTATGCGCCGATTGTAGGCAGGTCTTACATTCCACTACCTCCAGCATTGGTAGCGAAAAGAGCAGTTTTAAACATAAAGATACAGACAACAAATGTTTATGTGGTGTGTTCTCGCAAGGCTGCATTACGTCGGCAAAAACGCAGAGAGAGTGTCTAACTATTGGGATTACATTAATGATCTTAACTTTAGCGGAATATCCTTTCCTGTTAGCGTGGATTCCATTGATCAGTTTGAAGAACAAAACAACCCAATAACTGTTAATGTTTACACATGGGATGAGGAAACGAATCTACAGCCCATTAAAGTGTCCAAGAACAGTCCAACAATAGGCGAAACCAGACAAAAATCATGTTGACTTACTACTAATGTTTTCACCAACAGGGCTACCGCATTACACATTGATACGCACAATGAGTAGATTATTGGCTCATACTTCAAAAATTGGCATAAACAAGAATTCTGTAGAAAATGTTTAACAAGAATGCCATCCGTTCCAGCCGCGCTTGAACATAAAAAACATTGTATCGGCCAGTTGACTGTAATACAGAACTAATTACGCCCCCAGAAGGCAGTAAAGTTAGTTTTAAAAAACTGGAAACGGATGCAAAATTCTCCATATGTTGTTTACGCAGACTTCGAATCACTCATTGTTCCTTATGAAGGGCCAACCCCACAGAAACTTCCAAAAACAGCCTTTGTGAGTAATCATCAGATTTGTTCATTTGCTTTCATTGTTGTCAGGTCGGATGGCGCTCATTCAACGCCAGAATTATACAGAGGCCCAAATGCGGCTAGAAGATTTTTACAGCGCATGCAGCAAGTGCGTAATGACTGTCTAATAATCTGAATTATCTGAATCATGATGACGCTGAAGATCAACAGCAGTATGACTCAGCCACACATGTTGGATTTGTGGTTTAGGCCTCTCATCAGACGCAGCGAATCCAACAGTAAGAGACCATGATCACATTAGTGGGAATTTAGGAGCAGCGCACAGTAAATGCAATCTTCAACTAAAGTTTGAACCAAAGACATGGAAGCTGCCATCTTCTTTCATAACTTGCGAGTTACGACTCTCATCTTATAATGCAAGCAGTAACCAGCGCTTCAGGGCAGCATGCATTGCACAGTCATCAGAAAGTACATGTGCTTTAATCTGAATAACATGTCTTTTTATGACTATGCAACACATGATGGGTTCATTGGGTCGCTGGCTATGTCCTTAAAAGTCTCCCAATAACGGAAGAATATTTTGACCCAACTCTCGTTAGAAAGGGCGTTTACCCTTATGAATACATGAACAGTTGGCAAAGGTTTGACGAAGATACACTTCCCGCTAAAGACACGTTCTTTTCTAGCCTTAGGGAAAGGCCATAAGTGACTCCGATTACCACATGGTCAAGATGCGTGGCAGAAGTTAGAGTGTAAAACGATGGAGACTATCATGATGCATATTTAATGGCGATGTATGTTTGTTGGCGGACATTTTGAAATTATAGAAAGACCTGCATGAAAACATATAGCCTGGATCCGCGCATTATATTTCTGCGCCCGGGATGAGTTGGGATGCTTTCTTAAAGTTTACTGGAGTACAGATTGATTTATTGTCTGACCTAGTAGGAAAGAAACTCCGTGGAGAGCGTGGCAGCAGAGAGTCCTCAGAAGAGAAGCCCCCTTCAGGCAAGTGTTTCGGCCCTTATCTCCTGACACTCTAGGGGTTGGCCACACCCGTTCATGACTCCGGATGTCCCTCGCTGCCCCTTTTTTTTTTTCCCATCTTGGGACAGCCATGGCTGGGATTCGAACCCATGACCCTCTGGACAATGCTCATTTTCTACTTAATGACTCGCACTTTAAACCACTGAGCCACAGGGACACCTGATATTTGTAGGGAACTTAAGCCTTATGAAGTTCACTTTTGTTCCTCCTTGACCAGATCCAGCTTGAACACTCTCTGCCGCTTCTGCCATTGCTTTCAGGGCTCATGTTTTTTCCTTCCCTGCAATGAGAGCTGTTTCATGAGGCTGTATGCAGACGTTCTACAAATCCCCTTGCTCCAATTTCTGCAGTGAGGACTTTGACACTGATAGCATTCTCTCCTCAGGCTGTTTGACCTACCAATGATTCAGATGATTGAAAACGGATTGCGCGGAGGAATTAGTATGGTGTCGCACCATTACTGTAAAGCAAACAACAAATATTTGGACACGACTATGATCCCAGTAAAAGGTCTAACTATCTCATGTATTTAGATGCAAACAATCTGTATGGATGGGCAATGGCGCAATCACTTCCATTACGCAACTTTAAAATGCACACAAACAACGATCCGAAAAATATTCAAAGGGCATTAAAGTGGTTGGGCAGTTTGACGCCGGGTCAACAGCGTGGTTTCATTCTAGAAGTTGACTTAGAATATCCTCATGAACTCCATGACCTGCATAATGACTACCCTTAGCTGCAGAAAGCCTAAGATGGCGAAAACAGAACCGCCTAAACTTGTGCCTAATCTTTGGGGCAAAAAAATTATGTCTGTCATTACAGACTTCTACAATTTTATTTAAGACATGATTTGAAGTTGAGAGCAGTTCATCGTATAATTGCTTTTGATCAAGAACAGTTCATGAAACCATACATCATGAAGAATACTGATCTCAGAACTAAATCCGCAGATGCTTCAAAAAAGACTTTTTCAAGCATGATGAACAACAGCTGTTTCGGAAAGACTATAGGAGAATCCGCACAAGCGTAAAGATGTCAGATTGGTCACCAAAGAGACGAAGCAATTAAGCTGACTTCTAAACCCAATTATCAGGACTTCAGAAGATTTCATGATCAGCTTTTTGGCATAATGATGAAAAAAAAAAGAAAGTCAAATTGGACAAACCCGTTTTTATTGGGTTTACTGTTTTAGAATTATCAAAGCTTTTGATGTTAGAATTTCTTTATGACTACTTTAAGCCCTCGTATCCTGAGTCCAGAGTACTTTACACAGATACAGATAGTTTTGTTATAGATATCCCTACTGAAGACATCTATAAGACATGGAAATAAAAGTAGCGAAAGGGTCATGCGGATGGTACGACACGTCCGATTACCCTAAAGATTCGCCTTTGCATTCAATTACAACAAGAATGTTTTAGAAGATGAAGGATGAATTATATGGAAAGGTGATTAAGGAGTTTGTTGGGTTAAGGTAAAAATGACAGTATTTCGTGCCAGGAGAAAACCATTAAGAAAGCAAAAGGAATATCTTGCAGTGTTGTGCAGTCAAACATATCTCATGACAACTACAAAGAAGCATTGTTTGACAATAAGACTTTTCATCATGACAACGTAAAACTGCGATCTAATCTACATGAGATCAACACAACAGTTGTAACTAAGAAGTCATTAGATAGAACAAACACAAAACGTGTGTTTGTTAATCCAGAGTTTTCATATGCATATGGACATTGGAGAACCATCAATTAATTAAAGCGGAACTGTGTCTGGTGGGATTATCTGCAGTTCTTCCTTCACAAAAGATCTTTGAGGAGCCGGTTGTTTCGTTGTGTCAGTTTCTCGTAAATAATACACGGGCGGATTCATTTTTACAATTCTTTTTATTTCATATGGATCAACACTCCAAACTGGATCTGTTGCCCTGATGCGAGTGTCCCCTTCCGCTTCCCCCGGTAAATAAAGGTACCACGGCAGTTCTGACTGCTGCATTAAGTCGC
>CM031627.1:51645423-51707923 GCA_018398815.1 Conus ventricosus
ATTCCCTTCCAATATCCTTTGGGCGAATAATAGATTTTGTTCATTTTTATTTAGCCAATATTATGCGCAACAAAATACACAACAGTCATACCAACGACAATAAACGCGATTTCTTGCATCTTTTGTTTTTCTGATGGATGATAAAAAGTCGCTGAATTTTGGTGGGGGCAATGTCTCAATTGGTTTGCCTGTTACAAGATAATACTCTTTTATTGCTTGATCAACATCTTTAAATGTATAAGCTGCATGTCCCTGTTTTTTCAGTGTGTTATTAATAAAATCTAACTGCTCAATTCTCTGCTTTTCATAGCGATCTTGTGCTGCAGCTAGTTGCTCCACAGCTTTGTTATGTCTTTTTCTCTCGCCGTCGTCCCGTAGTTTACTAAATGCGTAATTACTTCCGCTAAAAGCAAGCGCATTCACCACTGCACCACCTATCATCATTACGAGTGAAGCCATTTTTATAAATGTTTTTTTCTTTTTACATATTTATATTCTCTGGAATTATGTCTTGCTTAACTAGAAAATCTTTCGCAGCGAACGAAGCTGTTATAACAGCAATCAGCTTTGCTAAATCCTCAAAGTCTAGTTTGCCAAGATCTGCCGGTTTTATTTTTAACAGGCTTTTACCAAGCATTGTGTATCCTACACTTAGACCTCCGATAACAGCAGAATGGTATACTAGGTTGGCGACAGTTTTTTCGGTGCTCATTTTAAAAAATAAAATAATTATAATTAATAAAAAACATGAACACTGATGATCTGCTAGAGCTACAGAGCGGCCTAAACCATCTTGGGCTTACAAATGAAGAAGTTGATGACCAAGCTATTATGCCAAAAAGGAAAGACTATTCTTTGGCGGCATGTGGAAAAACAAAACAGTTCCTCGGAACTGAATTCAGCATAGAACAAATTCAACAAATGTCGCCACAAGACATTATAAAGTATCATAACAGGTATGAAGCGCAGCTGGTGTCTAGAATGGTAAAAAGTGTCGGGCAAACGGCTCTTAGTTTATACACTAAACTAGTTAGTAAATTTGCTCCCATTGATTCTGAAGAAGACTTTATGTATGATTTAATGCAGGATCCAGTTTTAACAAAGTCATTAGAGTCTCTAAGCTGTGATCTATATTACAGATTTGGAACATTGTTATCGCCATTAATCATGGGATTAATTACTTTTAATCATATAGATTTTATTTCCCTTCAAAATGACCGAGCCAGAAAATCAGCAGAATCAGAAAACACTGAATCAGGTGGTGAAAGTAACCAAGCCAGAAAATCAGAAAACACTGAATCAGGTGGAGACCAGTGAAAAGCACCCTGGGCGTGTTAAAGCAGGAAAAAAATTAGCAGAGTGGAACAAACAAAAAAAATTAATGTTACAATCACAGAATATAACTCATCATGAAAACATAACACCGCCAACGCCAGAACAAGTTGATTCAATGCCAGCTATAAAAACTCCATGTGATTCAAGGCCTACAGCACCAAAGTCTTCATGGAATATTAAACTTAAAACTGGTGCCATTTTTGGCGCCCTTGCTGCTGCTGGGGGTGGTTATTACTGTTATAAAATATATAAACAATGGCAACAAGAACAAAAGCAGTCAAAACAACCTGAACCACTAAATACAGAAAACAAAAACATGCCAGAACCGCCAACAACAAAAGATCGTTTTGATCCATTTGAAATGTAATAATATTTTAAGAACTTAATTTTTTGTTTTTTTGATAAAAATAGATCATGGCGTATTATAAAATGATGGAGTCAATAAATAAAGACATGGAGTCTATAAAAGACATTTCCATAGACCAGAATTGTAATCAATGCGGTTGCTTAGGATGTAAGAACTTCATTAAGATCTATGCTGACCAGTCTCGTGCAGAGAACGCTGAGCAAGACATCCTCAGCGATGACGCGTTTTTTGAGGCGTGTGTGTACTTTATTAGACATCTACTATTTAAGACAAAAACATAGATTGTATTGTTTTTTTGATAATTATAAGATAACTTGAATAAGAACTTGGTTGTACTTAAAGGATGACTTAATTACAATCTTGAGGTAACTTAAGTAAGAACTTGAAGATGACTTGATCAAGAACTTATTAAGAACTTGAAGTAAACTTAATTAAGAACTTAATTAAGAACTTAATTAAGAACTTAATTAAGAACTTAATTAAGAACTTGGGGTGACTTGAAGTGACTTGAGGTGACTTAAGTTAAGAACTTAAAAGTGACTTGAGTGTGTGCATGCGTGGGGTGGGGGTGGGGTGGGGGGACGTGCGTGCGTAGGGTGGGACAAAACACACACACACACACACAAACAAACAAACACACAATAGACAGGACAGTGCTTGTGCGAAAGTGAAGGGGGCTTTTTGTTGTTCACACTTGAACGTCGTAAATTCACCCGAAGGCAGCCTGAAAAGGAGGTGTGCAGGACGTTGAAGCAGGTTTTCAGGAGAAATGTTTGCCAGCCGGTTACAGCGTAACCGTTACTATTTTTAGAAGCCCGTCATACTATCGTCAGTAGTCCAACCCCCGCCACGCAGGCCAGCACGCTGTTAGGCCGTCCCTGTGGTCTCTGACTGTACAGCAGACTTCCAACACACGCCACCGTTGTATCGATTTCTTCCACCCAACAACCTAGCCTTCGCTGCTGGCCAGGCGGTTACAGCGTAACCGTTACTATTTTTAGAAGCCCGTCACAGTAGTTCAGAAAACTTGACATTCCAATCGTCATAAGAACAAAGAGTTTCATTATACTTTCCTTCTCGCACAACAAAAGTTCATCCGGGCTTAGGACCAGCATTGGCGGAGTTAGTGTGTTTTTTTCAAAAGTAAAATACTGCTTTGATAGAGCTTTTTTGGCGGCTCTTAATCGCCAGTTAGTACACCTGTCGCTGAACATTTTTGGAGCTTTTTGTAGAAATAGTGGCGCCGCCCACTACCCCTTCCAAAAAGCACCACGTCTCCAAAACTGGTTTGTGATTCAAGAAGTTCTATCTCTAATTCAGAAAAGATACAATCACGCGACATTGAAATAAAATCAACCAACACAAACAACTGAAAACGTCTTCACACCGCCACAGCACCAGGAGAAATGACAACGCCAAGTGTTGGGCGGAAATGTCGTCACTACTAATCAGCTGATTCTATCTAGTCTTGTGATTGGCCGGCCATGACATCAGCCCATCGCGTGATCCGAAAATCGTCATGTCCGGCCACGTAGTAAGTAATCGGATAGTGCAGAGTCCTTAGGTAGGCCGGCAACTAGCAATTAAAGGCTTACCTGCCCCACCGTTTGTATATGGGTGCGTTCAGCGACTGCTGCTTTTCCCCTACGTTACACTATGGGGTATGTTCAGCCACTGCTGCTTTCCCCCTACGTTTTTTGGTTATTGAAGTCTTACTTGTCCAGAGAACTATAAAAACACCGATTCTAGGTCGCCCTAGCCCAGAACCTAGGTGAGGGCTAGGGTGAGTTAGAATCGGTGTTTTATAGTTCTCTCAGGACACAAAACACAGGCGGAAAAAAAAAAAAAAAAAAAAAAAAAAAAAAAACAACCCCGTTGAACCCACTTGGTAGAGGAGGAGTGGTGTACTTCGACTCGAAGACTAGGAGGAGTGGTGTACTTCGACTGGTAGAGTCTTCACAGCAGCTGAAGATAGCCGCAGTCACCAGTGCAGTTTTCTGGCTGTTGAATGATGTTCACTTGTCTGGAGAACAGTTCACTGCTGGTGTGGAGAAAAATTGAAAGGTGGATGGGTGAAGGTAGTGAGAGAGAATCTGTCATATGTCTAGTGAGAGAGAATCTGTCATTTCTAAATGGTCGCTCATACACTGGAAACTTCATTACTCTTGGAGAAAAGTTCTTAAATCCAACAACATGAACATCTATGAAATGAAACTAAACTTCACCAACAGAACACTATCAAATTGAATGCATGCCTTATTATTCACAGTATTGAGTGCACACATTCAGCCTATGTGAAGAAATGTGATAAGTACAATTTGTTAAACAGAGTAGCAACACAGACATCAGTCCACTTATCCTGAGCCTGTTAAACAGAGTAACAACACAAACATCAGTCCACTTATACTGAGCCTGTTAAACAGAGTAACAACACAAACATCAGACCACATATCCTGAGCCTGTAAAACCATGTAACAACCTAAACATGCATGAGTCCATGCAAATGTCAATATGCTAAAGATTTATAATATACTCATGCAGTATATATGCGTGAAAGATTTATGATATACTCATGCAGTATATATATATATATAATATATATATATATATATATATATATATATATATATATATATATATATATATATATATATATATATATGAAATATGTATGATATACTCATGCAGTATATAATTATGTGTGAAGGATTTATACTCATGCAGTATATATGTGTGAAAGATTTATGATATACTCATGCAGTATATATGTATGAAATATTTATACTCATGCAGTATATAATGTGTGTGAAAGGTTTATGATATGCTCATGCAACATACATGAGTGTGAGCCTGCATACTGCTCATACAGCTGTATGTATCCGCTTTCTTTTCTTTTTTTAACTGTATGTATCTTGGCCTTCAACAGCATTCTCTTATTTCTCAGTGCCTTAAAGCCAGTCTTTCCCTGTGAACAAGAACACTGGAGAACATGAAGATGACTGCCGCATGAAACGAAAGTGGGGTGGGTTTTTTTTTTGTTTTTGTTTGTTTTTTGATGACTTGAGTTGATGTTAACGTGATGACAGCCCTGATATGGCCCTTTGCGGTTGGCTGGGCTGTAAGCAACATTATCTTACCTTACCTACCTCATGAAACCAGGTCTATTCCTCCTCAGGCTATGCTGATGACACCAGTCTAATGTAAACCAGATAAGGAAGCAAGAAATAAACAGACTGACATTATCCACTTGAAGGGTGATGACACCAACAAACCACATACATGAATTCATTCACACTCGCGCCCCCTCCTCTTCCTCCGTTGATCCCTCTCCAGCCGTCTGAAGTATGAATCAGTTCGAAAATCCATGGATTGATATCTGTCTGGAGGGCGCCTGACTCGTGTCGACTGACGGAGCGGTGGAGGGTCTACTGGGTCTTGCTGCATTCTGCTGCCATCTCCCATGGTCACCATCAGGTTGAGGTGGGGCTGCTGCTGCATTCTGCTGTTTCTACTTCGGGGAATCTAGAGTAGTAGTCGAACACAACCATGAGGTATTCTCCAGATGGAAAAGGTCCTGTAAAGTCCAGACTGACTTCAGGTTGCTTGGGAAACAACGTCATCTTCAGCGGTTCAGAAGGATGAATAGGTTTTGTGGACAGACATGCAAGACAATATTTCACTTTTGATTCCACAAGTTTATCCATGTGTGGGAACCAAACCTTTTCTCTGAGAAGGTTCTTTGTCTTTACAAAGGTGTCTGCCTAGATGTGAGAGATGCAAGCAAAGCGATTGTCAGAACACATCATGTGACCCCAACACTGGAAGAACTTGTCACCGACATGGAAGGTGTCTGCCTAGATGTGAGAGATGCAAGCAAAGCGATTGTCAGAACACATCATGTGACCCCAACACTGGAAGAACTTGTCACCGACATGGAAGGTGTCTGCCTAGATGTGAGAGATGCAAGCAAAGCGATTGTCAGAACACATCATGTGACCCCAACACTGGAAGAACTTGTCACCGACATGGAAGGTGTCTGCCTAGATGTGAGAGATGCAAGCAAAGCGATTGTCAGAACACATCATGTGACCCCAACACTGGAAGAACTTGTCACCGACATGGAAGGTGTCTGCCTAGATGTGAGAGATGCAAGCAAAGCGATTGTCAGAACACATCATGTGACCCCAACACTGGAAGAACTTGTCACCGACATGGAAGGTGTCTGCCTAGATGTGAGAGATGCAAGCAAAGCGATTGTCAGAACACATCATGTGACCCCAACACTGGAAGAACTTGTCACCGACATGGAAGGTGTCTGCCTAGATGTGAGAGATGCAAGCAAAGCGATTGTCAGAACACATCATGTGACCCCAACACTGGAAGAACTTGTCACCGACATGGAAGGCGCTACTGTATTCAGCAAACTGGATCTTGGACACGTCATGAAACAGGGTGAAGTTGTGGTTACATCCTGGTCTCCGTGCCCTTCCTTTGCAGAGCTGATCTTGTGGGAGGACGATCTTGATCCAGCTGTTACTTATGGCCCTTTGCTGGCTGGGCTATAAGCAACATTCTTCTTCTTTAGAGAACAGGAAAACCTTCATTCTGACTCACTTGCTTCACCACCGAGTTTTTGGGCGAAAGTGGCCTAAAAGCCGCCTTTTCCTGTGGCGGAAGAGAGAGAGAGAGAGAGAGAATCACCGGCAGACAGACAGACAGACAGAGAAGAGAGAGACAGAGAGAGACAGATAGACAGACAGAGAGGCGGGCAGACAGACACACACACACACACACACTCTTTCTCTCTCTCAATTAAATGACATAAAATCCGCACACTTCTTCTGACTAATTTCCACCTACAAACTTTGTACACGGGGCTGAAATCTGATCACTTAATTTACGGCTCGCGGCAGTTTGCAACCAGAGCTCCTAGCCTGATCTGTGTAAACGAAGCGCACTTGGCCGGGTTGCAACCCATTGCATCAGAAAATGATTGCCACGTCGACACACCGAATCGAGGCTGTCGCGTGACACGACTGGGGTTGCCATTGTTGCTTGGACTATTGAACAAGAAGGCTGTGTTTTGTTTGCGCTCTGTTGTGACCACTGTGTTTTACTTGTGTTATTTTTAAAATGGCTAAAACGTTACTGAAGAACAGGTTTGTTATTCGAGGCCATAAGTTTTACTTTAACTGCATGTGTGAAACCGGAGAGATTGTTTTTTAGAAAACGAAAAAAGTGAACTAACTGCTTTGGAAATGAACGGCTATCTTAAAGGTTTGTTGTTCAAGGAAATGAAACACGATGTAGCTAGTTTTAATACGTGTTTGACTATTGATGAGATGGTTCCTTATCTAATAAATGGCGCTGCATTGTTGAAAGTTGGCCGAAGCAAAACAAACCATCACGCGTTGATTGTTGGAGGCTGCTTGAGACAGCTATAAAAGCTTGGCTACGGCAGTAATTGCTGTAACTGCCAATTTTCAAGCCTGGTTGAGAAAAGAGGAGCACAGCAACTAGGCTAAGTGATAAGTTTTATATTTTTGTCATAAAATCCGCACACTTATTCTGACTAATTCTAACCTTCAAAACTATGTGTAACAGATAGGCTGACCCGAGGCCGAAACCTAATCGCTTAATTTACGGCTAGCGAGACGCGCGCCCCTTGTTCGCACAGCGCACGGCAAGCGACCAAAAATCAATAAAGGGGGAGACTGGGCTTGCCAGGTGAGGGGTGGGGGTGGGGGGGTGTATTCATTTCAGGTTGACAGCGCGCCAGGTGTCGTTAGCGAATGTTCTAGACTGTTACGTGTCACTCCCACTTTGTGGCCGCCACGTTAGCAAGACTGGGTTGTATTGTCATTGAAGGTGTGTGGTGTAGTGAGAAGATTCAGTGACAGGTGTACTACCTTGTAGTTCGAAAACTTCTCCACCTTGTGGTGTTTGTGAAAAACGGAAAAGCAGACGACACGGAACACGACTTGGGCCGGAGATTCGGAAGTAGTTGAAACCCCGCACGCTGTTAGGCTGTATACGGCAGCCATCTTGCTGCTATGACGTGGTTCTAAATATAGTAACGAACATGCATGATCGGTAGCCATCTTGCTGCTCTGACGTGGTTCTAAATATAGTAACGAAATGCATGATCGGTAGCCATTTTGGGTGCTCTGACGGGGTTCTAAATATAGTAACGAAAATGCATGATCGGTAGCCATCTTGCCAACCTACAACTTGCTGCTCTGCGGAAATTTTACCTTCACTTTCCCACAAGCACTGTCTGTCTATGTTTGTGTGTTTGCCTGCCCCACGCATGCACACCCCCACCCCACGCACGCACGTCTCTACCCCCACCCCCCCCAACTCCGCCCCACCCACCCCCACCCAACTCCACCCCACCCACCCCCACCCACGCCTGCACACACTTAAGTCACTTTTAAGTTCTTAACTTAAGTCATCCCCAAGTCATCCACAAGTTTTTACTCAAGTTATTCACAGTCATCCTCAAGTCATTTACAAGTTCTTACCCAAGTTATCCTCAAGTTATTCTCAAGTTACTTCTAAGTTTTTATTCAAGTTGTCCTCAAGTCATCCTCAAGTTCTTACCAAGTTAACCTAAGATCATAACTAAGTCATCCTTTAAGTACAACCAAGTTCTTATTAAGTTATTTTATAATTATCAAAAAAATACAATCTATGTTTTTATCTTAAATAGTAAATGTCTAATATAGTACACACACGCCTCAAAAACACGTCATCACTGAGAATATCTTGCTCGGCGTTTCTCTGCGCGAGATCGTCAGCATAGATCTTAAGGAAGGTCTTACATCCGAAGCAACCGCATTGATTACAATTCTGGTCTATGGAAATGTCTTTTATAGACTCCATGTCTTTATTTATTGACTTTATCATTTTATAATACGCCATGATCTATTTTTATTAAAAAAATTTAAAATTAAGTTCTTAAAATATTATTACATTTCAAATGGATCAAAATGATGCTTTGTTATTGGCGGTTTTGGCGTGCTGGTGTCTTTTTCTGCATTTAGTGGCTCAGATTTTTTTGATAGCTTTCGTTTCTGTTGCCATTGTGTATATATTTTATAGCCATAATAACTGCCCACAACAGCAGCAATGGCGCCAAAAATGGCAACAGTTTTAAGTTCAATATTCCATGAAGACTTTGGTGCCTTGAATCACAGGAGTTTTTATAGCTGGCATTGAATCAACTTGTTCTGGCTTGGCGGTGTTATGTTTTCATGATGAGTCATATTCTGTAACATTAATTTTTTTTGTCTGTTCCACTCTGCTAATTTTTTTCCTGCTTCAACACGCCCAGGATTTTTAATGGTCTCCGCCTGATTCAGCGTTTTCTGCTGATTTTCTGGCTTGGTTACTTTCTCCACCTGGTTCAGTGTTTTCTGATTCTGCTGATTTTCTGGCCCGGTCATTTTGAAGGGAAATAAAATCTATATGATTAAAAGTTATTAATCCCATGATTAATGGCGATAACAATGTTCCAAATCTGTAGTATAAATCACATCCTAGAGACTCTAATGACTTTGTTAAAACTGGATCTTGCGTTAAATCATACGTAAGATCTTGTTCAGAATCAATGGGGGCAAATCTACTGACTAGTTTAGTGTACAAACTAAGAACCGTTTGCCCCACACTTTTCACCATTCTAGACCCTAGCTGCGCTTCATACCTGTTTATGATACTTTAAAATGTCTTGCGGCGACATCTGTTGAATCTGTTCAATGCTGAATTCAGTTCGAGGAACTGTTTTGTTTTCCCCCATGGGGCCAAAGAATACAACCTCTCCTTTTTGGGCATAATAGCTTGGTCATCAGCTTGGTCATTTCATAAGTTCAGGAAGGTTTAGGCTGCCTTGTAGCTGTAGGAGATCATCACTGTTCATGTTTTTTAATAATTATAATTATTTTATTTTCTAAAAAATGAGCACCGAAAAAACTGTTGCTAACCTTGTATACCATTCTGCTGTTATTGGTGGTCTAAGTGTAGGATACTCAATGCTTGGTAAAAGCTTGTTAAGAATTAAACCAGCAGATCTTGGAAAAACTAGACTTTGAGGATTCAGCAAAGCTAATTGCTATCATTGCAGCTTCGGTTGCTACGAAAGATTTTCTAGTTAAGCAAGGAATAATTCCAGACAAAATAAATATGTAAGAAAAAAATACTTTTATAAAAAAGGCTTCACTCGCAATAATGATAGGCGGCGCTGTGGTGAATGCGCTTGTTTTTAGCGGAAGTAATTTCGCATTTAGTAAACTGCGGGATGACGCGGAGAAAAAGGGACATAACAAAGCTATGGAGGAACTAGCAGCGCACAAGACGCCTATGAAAGGCAGGACTTGAGCAGTTAGATTTTATTAATGACACCCTGAAAGAACAGGGGCATGCAGCTTACACATTTAAAAATGTTGACCAAGCAATAAAAGAATATTATCTAGTAACAGGCAAACCGGTCAGACATTGCCCCCACCAAAATTCAGTAACTTTTATCAACCATCAGAAAAACAAAAGATGCAAGAAATCGGGGTTTATTGTCGTTGGTATGACTGTTGTCTATTTTGTTGCGCATAATATGGCTGAGTAAAAAATGAACAAAATCTATTATTCGCCAAAAGGATTTTGGGAAAGGGGTATCACAGCAATACAAAAAGCTAAGCCAAGCAGCTGGGTCAGTGAAAAAAAACAGCAAAAGAATGGTTATTAAACAGCGATTTGGCAAATTTATTTACCAGCGCCTAAACGAATACAGAGCCCCACACTTTGTGAATACAACTCCAAACGACCCCCATCAAATGGATCTTCTATTTTTACCCTCTGATAGGATTAGACGAAAAGATTTAAGTACGCACTCACAGTCATTGACATGGCTTCAAGATACAAAGATGCGGAGCCATTAACACAAAAGAGTGCTTCTGCTGTTGCTGTTGCCATACAGCTGATATACCAGCGAGGCCCGCTAAATTACCCTGCATGATTCAAGTTGATGATGGGAAAGAATTTAAAGGCCAAGTGAATCAATTATTGTTAAAACACAGAGTTACTATTAGAAGAGGCATTCCGGGAGTTCACAGATCACAGGCTTTAGTTGAAAACTTTAACAAACAGTTAGCTGAAAGACTTTTCTCCTACCAGTATCACAGAGAGCTGATTGACAATTCTCGCAACACAGAATGGGTTTAGAAGATTGCCCTCAGTTTTGCGCGCAATGAATAATGAAGAATTTAAAGGGCTAAAACCAGTACAAGCAATCAAAAGAAAAACAATAAATGTTGTTGAAGGAGAGTCTTCATCCGGCAAACTATTACCGTTTGGTTTGAAAGTAAGGTACCTTTATTTACCGGGGGAAGCAGAAGGGGACACTCGCATCAGGGCAACAGATCCAGTTTGGAGTGTTGACCCGTACGAAATAAAAAGAATTGTAAAAATGAATCCGCCCGTGTATTATTTACGAGAAACTGACACAAACAAAACAACCAGCTCCTCAAAGATTTTTTGTGAAAGAAGAACATGCAGATAATCCCACCAGACACTGTTCCGCTTTAATTAATTTACGTAAATATATTTTGAGTTTAAAATGGAAGCTCAGAAGGAAGCGCAGAATGAAACAAAGAATGGGCAAAGGAAGAGACCTTGAAAATGATACGGGAATCATTTCATGCGTGTAATGCTATTAAGGAAACATTTTCGAGGATTAATCAATGCATGCTAAATCATCCAGATCGCCTACAACTCAAACCCCCAAATTGGGAAAAAGAATATCTTGAAATAATAAAAAAAATTCGAACGCGTCAAGCAAACATGAGAAAAGATTAAATGAATTGGATGAAGCTATGATTGATCTTTAACAAAAGTTGATGAAAAATATAAACCCCCTGTTTATGCGGTCCTCCAGTGCCCAATTGCATATGAAAACTCTGGATTAACAAACACCCGTTTGTGTTTGTTCTATCTAATGACTTCTTTGTTACAACAGTTGTGTTGATCTCATGTAGATTAGATCGCAGTTTTACGTTGTCATGATGAAAGTCTTATTGCCAAACAATGCTTCTTTGTAGTTGTCATGTGATATGTTTGACTGCACAACGCTGCGAGATATTCCCTTTGCTTTCTTAATGATTTTCTCCTGGCTCGAAATACTGTACATTTTTGACCTTAAACCAACAAACTCCTTGATTACCTTTCCAGAATTTCATCCTTCATCTTTCCTAAAACCTTCTTTTTAGTAATTGAATGTAAAGCGAATCTTTAGGATAATCGGACGTGTCATACCATCCTGCATGCTCTTTAGCCACTTCGGTTTCCATGTCTTTAAGATGTCTTCAGTAGGGATATCTATAACAAAACTATCTGTATCTGTGTAAAGTACTCTGGACTCAGGATACGAGGTTAAAGAGTCATAAAGAAATTCTAACATCAAAAGCTTTGATAATTCAAAACAGTAAACCCAAAAAATTACGGGTTTGTCCAATTTGACTTTCTTTTTTTTCATCATTATCCCCAAAAAGCTGATCATGAAATCTTCTGAAGTCCTGATAATTTGGTTTTAAAGGTCAGTTTAAATTTTGTTTTCGTTCTCTTTGGTGACTAATCTGACATCTTTACGCTTGTGCGGATTCTCCATAGTCTTTCCAAAACAGCTGTTGTTCATCAGCTTGAAAAAGTCTTTTTCTGAAGCATCTGCGGATTTAGTTCTGAGATCAGTGTTCTTCATGATGATGGTTTCATGAATGTTCTTGATCAAAAGCAATTATCGATGAACAGCTGTCAACTTCAAACCATGTCTTAAAAAAATTGCAGAAGTCTGTAATGACAGACATAATTTTTTTTCCCCCAAAGGTTAGGCACAAGTTTAGGCGGCTCTCTTGGATCCATCTTTAGACTTTCTGTGCTAATGGATAGTCATTATGCAGGTCATGGAGTTCATGAGGAAAATTCTAAGTCAACTTCTAGAATGAAGCCACGCTGCTGATCAGGCGTTAAACTGTTAAAACCTTTAATGCCTTTTGAATATTATTCGTACCTGTGTACATCTTGAAGTTACGTAATGGAAGTGATTGCGCCATAGCCCAACCATACAGATTGTTTGCATCTAAATACATAGAAGTTAGCCTTTTACTCGGATCATAGTCGTCCAAGTATTTGTTGTTTGCTTTACAGTAATGATGCGACGCCATACTAATTCCCCCACGCAATCCTTTTTCCAAATCATCTGAATCATTGGTAAATCTGACAATAAATCAATCTGTACTCCAGTAAACTTTAAGAAAGCATCCCACTCATCCCGGGCGCAGAAAATGTAATGCGCAGGATCCAGGCTATAATGTTTTCATGCAGGTCTTTCTGTAATTTTCAAAATATCCGCCAACAAACATGTATCAGCCATCAAGTATGAATCAGATAGTCTCCCATCGTTTTACACTCTAACTTCTGCCACGCATCTTGAGCATGCTGGTAATCAGAATCGCTGATGCCCTTTTCCCTCTAAGACTAGAAAAGAACGCGCCTTTTGGTGGAAGTGTATCTTCATCAAACCTTTCCCAACTGTTCATGTACTCATAAGGGTAAACGCCCTTTCTAAACAAGAGTTGGGTCAAAATATTCTTCTGTTATTGGGCAGGACTTTAAGGACATAGCTAGTGACTCTAATGATCCCATCATGTGTTGCATAGAGTCATAAAAAGACATGTATTTAAAGTGAAACACATGTACTTTTCTGATGACTGTCCCAATGCATGCACCCTGAAGGCATCGTCCACTGCTTTCATTATAAGGGGGAGTCGTAACCTCGCAAGTTATGAAAGATACAGGCAGCTTCCATGTCTTTGTTCAAACTTTAGTTGATATTGCATTTGTTGTGCGCAGCTCCTCTGAACTTTCCGCTAATGTGATCATGGCTCTTACTTTTGGATTCTCTGCGTCTGATGAAGGCCTAAACCACAAATCCAAAAATGTGTGGCTAAGTCATACTGTGTTGGTCTTCAGGTGTCATTATGATTTCAAAATAAGTTTAGATTATTAAAACAGTCATTGCGCACTTGCTGCATGCGTTTCTAAGAAGTATTTTGCAGCATTAGGCCCTCTATATAATTCTGGCTCTGAATGAACGCCATCCGACCTAACAATAATGAAGGCAAATGAACAATTTGATGATTACTCATTAAGACTGTTTTTCGAAGTTTTTGTGGCGCTGGCCCTTCATAAGGAACAATGAGTGATTCGAAGTCTGCGTAAACAACATATGGTGAATTTTGCATCCGTTTCCAGTTCTTAAAACTAACTTTAGATCCGGGTGGAGGTGTAATATTCCGTATTACAGTCTACAGAACTTTTACATGTTTCTTATGTTCGCTCGCGGTTTTGAACAGATGGCTTCTTGTTAAACATTTTCTACAGAATTCTTGTTTGCCATGATTTTTTTGAAGTATGCTTCATTAGTCTACTCATCGTGCGTATCAATGTGTAATGCGGTAGCCCCGCTGGTGAAAGCATCAGTATTTAAGTCAACATGTTTTTTGTCTGGCTCGCCAATCGTTGGACTGTTCTTGGACACTTTAATTGGCACCAAATTTGTTTCCTCATCCCATGTGTATACATTAACAGTTATTGGTTTGTTTTGTTCTTCAAACCGATAAATTTTGGGTCTACACTACAGAAAGGACACCCCACTAAAGTTAAGATCATTGATGTAAGGGTGATAGTTAGACACTCTCTCTGCTTTTTTTGCGGGCGAAAATGCAGCCTTGGCAAGAACACACCACATAAAACATTTGTTGTCTGTATTCTTTATGTTTAGAACTGCTCTTTTTGCAACTAATGCTGGGGTAGTGGAATGTAACCCTTTGCCTAAAATCGGTGCATACTTAGCCTGTTTTAATCTGATCTCTAAGACTTCGCCCTCTGACCAACCAGAGCCTCTCATTTTGGCTTCTTCAGCCGCAGCGTCAAACTGTGCAAGCAGTTCGTCTGCCCAACCGGGTGTTAAGTCTTACGAGAAAGAATAGTCTGTTTTTAGTCGAGACCCAGACTTCTAGTTTTTCTTCATTTATTGTTATATAGTCGATTAAAACAGCAAACATTACTTTAACTGCGGTTCTATTGTTAGTTTACCTGGAACTTGAGAAATTGCATGAACAACGCTTGCCTGTACGTTTGTTGGATCAATGACTTCTAGTCAATATCATCAGTGCTCTTGATAAACGCTCTCTCTCAAGCTTTCCCTTCAAAAAATTCGTCTTGCCCTTCATATATCTTAGCCATGTGAGTTTCTTTTCTAACTCAAAATATTTATTTAAATTAAAAAAAAATATTTAAAATCAAATCAATATGGGACGGCCTTTTTTGTGCTTGGATCATAAACTAAAGTATAAAAAACCTTTTGGTGTTTTTTAATTGTGAGCTGTTTAGAACAGAGTTTAATGTCTCGTTTACTTTTTTTAAGCTTTCCTTTTTATCTGCTCGGGGTCTGGCTGTTGAGAAAAACTTACCCCCGCCTTTCTTTGAAGATCAAACTTTTGTCTTTTGTAGTCATCAAAATCGGCCTGTAAACGGTTAAATTCTTCATCCGTGATGTTTGAGTCAGCTAGTGCTTTATTATTGTCAGTTTGGAACGAGCAAAGTTTTAGCTGTTATTATTTTGAACCATAGCTGTGTGCTTTTGGAGTTTAGTTTTTATTTTTTTGCTAGCAGCACCTACAGCTAATGAACACAGGCCAAGAGCTAAAGACAAACCACCCAGAGGAAAAGCTGCGGTGCACCAAACCTGTTGCTAAAAAACCAACACTCGTTCCTGCTGATAGAGCGCTTATAGTCGATGTTCCAGTTTTAACATATGTAACAGCTTTTAAAGGCAGCAGAATACCTTCTTTTGGTTTTGCTGTATTTTGAAAGGTCCTGCTCTAGTTTTTGTTGCATTTGCGTAATGTTTGTTAATCTGAAGGCTTTTATGTCGGGGTTTCTACTATCATCTTCTCTTAGCATCTCCGGTGCTGTAGGCACATTTGGATAAACCTTAACAGACATGCTTTTTATAAAATGAAAAAATAATTTAGTATCTTACCTCTTGTAATCTGCTATCCCCAAATTTATTCAGCTGTGCATCAATTAATAAAAACAAATGTACATTAAGCGGTTTATCAGCTTCTTTTCTTTCTCAATTTGAATGTTTACGTCTGTAACCTCTCTCCCCCCTTCTATGCCCTGATTATCCTCTGTTAACCTTAGGTCAATCCATAAACCGTATTTTGATGTTAAATAATCATAAACCCTAACACTGTGAAGGTGTAGATCTTTAGACGCAAGGTCTGCTGTTGGACTTCTACCCCCTCCCACCCCCAAACAATTTTCTTATTTCGTCAAAATGATGAAAGGTCTAAGTCCGCTAGCATAGATTTGGTTAGGAATGCCGTCAATTGAAACATTGTACTTTCGTTATTTTGGATTAAAAAACTTTTCACTTGCTCTTGCGAATGGTTCTTCTCTTCCCAGCAATAAAATCCCTTTTAAAGGGCGATCTTACTGCGACACTAAGTTTAAAAATTCCATAAGGTCTCCCCTGCTTTTAGGATATGTTGAATGATGACGCAGGGTTTTCGTAATATAATATTGCTAATTTGGTCTTATATTGATCCCCAATCAGTTTTGCTAATTTAAGGTTGTTAACACGTCAAACTCTAACAAGATGTCAGAAATGCTGTACTTTGCTTCGGGGGTCTGTTGATTTGATAACACGTTTGTTTTCATTAAAAGTTATTTTCAATGACAATTGTCTTTTAATGCCCCCTTGAAAGTATGGGGCATGCGCTTTTAACAACTCAAAATCTAGGGGAATGGAAAAGCGATTACCATACGCATAACTTACAGCTAAAGCCTTTTTGCTGCTTTTAGCACCTGAGGCAAGTTCGGCGCCTATTCTAAGTTTTAGTGTTCTTCATTGCCGATTCCTTGAAACGCAAGATCTTCCCTTTCATTCGCGGTTAGCCATAGATCAGAATAGGTTAAAAATATGTCTGCATTGTTTAAAGAAAATACTTCTGCCCCTCAAGTTTTACAGAAATTTTCTTAACGATTGCCCGCCCCAAAAATTTCTGGACAACTGTTCTGGTTTGGTTGTTGTTGAAGGCGTTCTATTTTAAAAGTAAGCCGTGCAGCTGGCACGATCAATCATCCGCTCCTGGGTCTGGAAATCTAACAGTAAGAATTTGATCTGCATCAATAGTGATGGATTATTTGGAACAGTAATATTCCGTTTATTTCCCTGCGCCCCAAAGGGGGTTTTCAGCTTCTATACGGGTCAAAAAATCGAGCCATATGCTTGTGACATTTTTTTATAAACAAAATAAAAAGTTAATTATTTAAAAACATGGCGGGAATTGAAGGCGAAGAGATTATGTGTTTTTGATCCTGGAGACGACATGAGTGAAATGACCCCCTTTGACACAGCATCGCTCAGCGCTCTCTGCGGCGGAATTAACAGAAAGTGCGGTCGGAGCATTTTACCAAAAGTTTAGGCCAAAAACCCTCCCAAAATTTATAGCCCCAAATGATTTTGAATTAAAAGATGGTCATTTGTTTGTAAGGGGCGATCAAGGAGAATCTGTTCGGCTTACAACTAAACCGACCCATCAAGTTT
Source organism: Conus ventricosus (assembly GCA_018398815.1). Lineage (NCBI taxonomy): Eukaryota > Metazoa > Mollusca > Gastropoda > Neogastropoda > Conidae > Conus > Conus ventricosus. The sequence continues at coordinate 51,662,787 of CM031627.1, forward strand.
TTAGCCAAGAGTACAATTATACAAAGACTTAGTGTAAAAGATCAAAATCCCCTTTGGGCTTGTTAGACCAAAATTAGATAGGGATGCAGTTGCTAAACTTCAAAAAACACTGCAGGAACTCCCAACAGCTAACCAAATAGAAAACATGGAACTTAAAGAATTAAATCAATCGGAGATGAAATAATAATGAAATAGAAGCAGAAACCAGTTTTTCAGAAGAAACAGCTTTAAAAGACTATACACGACTCACCGCTACCCATGCGAGAAATAACGGCCTTGATCATGCTTTAAGAACCATTAGAGGCAAATTTAAAACAAACAATTTAGCAAAACTAGGTGAACTAGATGAGCATATAAAAAGAGAAAAGAAAACTCGTTGAGGCTGATGACGCCAACTTAGGGCCTATATTAAAGAAAGAATAACCCAAAGACTAAAAGATCTTAAACAAGAGAGATCAGCAAGACTAGAAGCGCTAACTACTAACCGAGACCAATTACGAACTCAAGTGAACAGAATAAGAGAAACTATCGAAAAAATTTTATATAAGACACACGCAAAGGCAAAAGAATACAAAACGTGTTTGGGAGAGCAAGGTGTCACATTAGCAAGCGTTATAACGGCTTTAGGATTTGCAATAAGTACACTAGAATGGCTATTACAGGCGGCGGTGGAGGGCAAAGTTCAGTGCCCCCGCCGCCATCGCCTCCGCCTGATAAATCATGGGTAAAAAAACAGCTTAAATCATCTTGCAAGTTTATTAAAAAATTAGCAGGTAAAGCCGTGGAGCTTTACCGGGAAATTTGGGGAGTATTGCCAGCTGGCTTTTGTCTACTGCAAGCAAAGTAGTTGGCTTATGGCCGAGCACTTATGGACATTAGTTCTCGTAATAGTTGGGTTACTATTTAGAAAGATAAAGACCAATTTAATCCTATGCCAGTTAATCCAAGAACAAGCGCTGTCTTTTCATATTCAGGGTCATCGCGAACAGAGTCCGCGAGCTTTGCTGAGTCTTAAATGACTTTGGGGGTTTGGACTTCGGGAATTAAAATGACTTAATCTTGGGTGTTTGTTTACTGCTTGAAATTTTACTGGCTCAGAATTTATGTCGTTTTTCCCAACCCTTTGTTCATTGCCTGCTATAAGAATTTCATTATTATAGTTTATTATTATTCCTACCCGGAGTCTAAGGTCAGAAGGCAACATGTATAAACCATGCCAACAGCAAAGTCTACTTTCGATCTTGCGTATTGTAAAACATGTTGGTACCCTTTTAATACTTGAAGGTAAATCAACTGTAGAATTAATGGCGTCCTCTAATTTGCTAAGTATTGTTTTTGTGCGTCAAAGCCAGTAGAAGGATCAGTTATGCTTGATCTTGCTGTGCTTTGGGCCCTAGCAAACACCAAACGTAAGTACGAATAGAGTCGTTTATTCGTTCTATCCAGCCCTAGTTAGGCCCTTAGAAGTGTCTAAGATAAATGTTGTCCATGCGTTTTATGCTCTTGCTGAGGGACCCGGGCTGAACAGTTGGGCCTGAAAAGAAAGTTTTGAAAGGAGGATGCCAGTCATAGTTATACTTTCTGTGCGTGCCCCGAAAATAAAGGTCGCCTAGGCCTGATTATGATCCCAAATTTTGTCTAAAGCCTGTCTTGGTGTTAATATTGAATTCGTACAGATCCTTTTAAAAGCCTTTTATGTCTATTAGTTGCTGAGTGGATTAAACGGTTTGTCATTTGGTAAAGGCGCTTGCAGTTCAGTCAAAATACGTCTGAAGGTGTAATAAAAATGAATCTGTACACGACCTCACCAAAGGATCATGGTGATTTAAATGATCAGCATAACCACTCCACACCCAGTTGATGCGCAAAACACAGCAAAGTTTAACTGGTTCTGATAAAACTGCATCGGGGTGACTAAAAACCCCGCTTTCCCTTTATGTGGTCGTTTTCAATAGGGGGGTTAAGATATCTGCTTAATGGAGTACTCACCTTTTTATAAAAGAGGCGTCTGGGTCAAAAGCAATGTCAAGAGTATCAGTTGCATATTTTTAAAAATTGTATGCGGCCCAACAGAATATTTTGCATCAGTATATTGAACGCCTCATTTTTTTTTCGTTCAAAAAATGTTTGTAACATTTAAAAACCCAAGACCGCCCTTCGTTTTTAGAACATGCTATTGATAAAAAATTGCGGGCCAAAATGGTCGCGCTCCATGAAATTTTCTACAAAGTCGTATGGTTTAATATAAGCGAAGCCAAGGAGAATAATAAAGGTTCTAAAAGTTGACAAAACAGGGACCAAAAATTAGCGAGTTAACAATACCTGATGGTTATTACGGGTTTTGCTCACTAAAAGAAGCAATGAGTAACTTCGACATTACTCTCAAACTTAACATTGCGAATCTAAAAACAATGTTAACATTCAAGCCTGAAGAAGAAGGAGGTTACTATTTTGATAAAGAGCTAGCTAAAATGTTAGGCTTTGCAGCTGACAATCATAGATTTAGAGTTACACCAACAAAACTACTTTATGAGGGAGAAAATCCGCTCGATCTTGCATTACATTCATACTCCCATGTTCATTTGGATGAGCTGAGCACTGATGAAAACTATATGATGGAAGGCCCTCAACTGTTTTTAAGAGCTCTTCCGTCAGGAAAGCTGCTATTGCGATTATGAAATTATACAATTCCCTAATTTACAGTTTAAAAGATTCGTTTGCGGGAGGGTTGGAAACATTTAATAAAATCAAAAACAAAACGGGGAAAGTCGTAAATGTGATAACCTGCAAAATTGTTTTGGAAATAAAATATACGTTACTAAAAAATAATGTCGCGTGGGGGCCCGAAGAACCAGGAGTTACATTAGCGCCTGTAAGGTGTATAACTTTAGAATTAAAGACCTTGCAGACGTTGCGGACTTTGAACAGAATGGTGAGATAGGGCTTTGTATGGTTTTTAGTTACACTAAAGATGGTGATTATAAACGCAAAAAGGTTGGCGACAACAAAAAGTTTCCTAACAGAACAACTGCGCATCTAGAGGCAAATAATGTTGGCCAGTATGAATTAAAATAGTTTCGAAAACCTGACCTCAAATGGCACTTAAAACCATATTTAGAATGGGAAATAAAATTTGAATTCATAAGCCCCTTTACATATTTTTAGCCGTCAAAAAAGTTTCAGAAAAGCATTCAACTCTGGCCCTTTACATGTAAGTCTTATGCCAGTGACAATAGTCGGAAAGAGATTGAAATAAAGCCGTATGGGGAAAAACAGTACATCCTCCACAGAAGAGAAGGGTTTTTAAAAGATGCTTCTACAAAATTACAGTTCATGCCGCAAATGAAATTAGGGGGCACGTTCACAATAAAATTTGAAATTTCTGTCTTAAAAGATAAGGAGAGGGATGGGTTGTGGGCGTTAGTGACGTCCTTTTTAAAGGAAATTTTAATTAGCTGGCAAAACTTAGACGTTGACAGTCTTAAAGTTACTGTTGTCATTCTTCACATGGTGAGGTATTAAGGTCATAACAACAAGCAACAAAATCAATATTTAGTTTTAAAAAGAAACAATCTTACAGCACTGAATTGGATTAATCTTACACATTTTGACCTTATAGGATTTTAATTAACTGAACAAGTTTTAACAGAGGGCATGATAAAAAAAAATAACCCAATTAGATTAAGTTCTGTTATAAAACTATGGGCAGTTAAACTTTTATGACAAAAACTCCTCATTGCTCATTGATTTGTGGGCAGACTGGTTGTGGAAAACAATATTTATCCTCGACCTGTTACAAACAGTTTATCGTTATAATTTTAATCATATTGTGGTTTTTTGTCCAACACTTAAAGGAACAAAGCATATCATGATAGAAGGTTTATATGGACAGATGATGAATATATTTAGTTAATCCTAGCAATAAACTGAGTGAGTGTTTAGAACAGTTTTATAGACTGTTTGAAGGAACGCAGACACTTTTTTATTATAGATGACTGTTCGGCAGAAAGAGACATAGTAAAAAGAGAAAAAACTTTGTCGAAACTAGCTTTCCCGCGGAAGACATGCTGGGATAAGTGTGTGGATTTTTTGCCAGAAATATAACTCGGTTTTTAAAAGACTTTAAGAACAGTTAAAGACGTAGTTTATTTCACATGAAAGACAGAGACTCATTTGAAGAATGTTGCGCGAAAATGAGTTAGAAAATGACCAGGAAAAACCCCCCAGGATTAAGCAAAACTAAATCTGAAAAGTTTTGTAACCCGTATTGAAAACGGATAACCTGCACAGTATGTTGTTTGTAGATAATCGTTATTTTTTTTGGGTATTGAAGTCTTACTTTTCAGAGAACAGGAAAACTTTTATTCTGGCTCACTTTCGCCCAAAACTGTTGAGGCGAAAGTGAGCAGAAATGAAGGGTTTTCCCTCCTTTTTCTTCCTAAGCGTGTTGGTGGTGGTTACTGTTTGCTTTCTGTTCTGCAACTGCTGTCCTCCTCATGGCCCTGCTAGGAACTGTGTGTTCACTGGGCTTGTGACATGGATTTAGACAGGTGAGATAACCCTTGCAGCAACCATGAAGATGTTAGTGGGGTGGGAGGCGTCCGCGCTGTCGATACTTCCTTGTATGCTGACTGACGTGCCTGCTGGCAACAGGGTGTAGAGTCCTTTGTACAAGACTTAATTATAGATGAAAGTTTATGCAGGCTGGGCTGCTTCTGCTTGCAGTGGATATTATAACCTCTCCATCTTGCAAGAAAACTATACAGCCTAAAGGAAATAAAAAAAAAGTTTCACTGCCTGAGTCTTTCAAAACAGGACAAAAAAACCACGCGGAAAAAAAAAAAAAAAACCATTGAACCCCCTTGGTAGAGGAGGAGTGGGTGTACTTCGACTCGAAGACTAGGGGAGTGGTGTACTTCGACTGGTAGAGTCTTCACAGCAGCTGAAGATAGCCGCCGTCACCAGTGCAGTTTTCTGGCTGTTGAATGATGTTCACTTGTCTGGAGAACAGTTCACTCTGGTGTGGAGAAAAATTGAAAGGTGGATGGGTGAAGGTAGTGAGGAGGGGAATCTGTCATATATCTAGTGGAGAGAATCTGTCATTTCTAAATGGCTCGCTCATACACTGGGAAAATTCATTACTCTTGGAGAAAAGTTCTTAAATCCAACAACATGAACATCTATGAAATGAAACAACTTCCACCAACAGAACACTATCAAATTGAATGTATGCCTTATTATTCACAGTATTTAGGTGCACACATTCAGCCCATGTGAAGAAAGTGATAAAGACAATTTGTTAAACAGAGTAGCAACCAGACATCAGTCCACTTATCCTGAAACAACACAAACATCAGTCCACTTATACTGAGCCTGTTAAACAGAATAACAACACAAACAGACCACATATCCTGAGCCTGTAAAACCATTAACAACTAAACATGCATGAGTCCATGCAAATGTCAATATGCTAAAGATTTATAATATACTCAGCAGTATATATGCGTGAAAGATTTATGATATACTCATGCAGTATATATATATATATATATATATATATATATATATATTATATAATATAGATATAGATATAGATAATATAATATAGATATATATATATATATATATATATATTTTATTTTTTATATATATAAGAAATAAATTTTTGGATATACTCATGCAGTATATATTTATGTGTGACGGATTTATACTCATGCAGTATTATGTGTGAAAGATTTATGATATACTCATGCAGTATATATGTGTTGAAATATCTTACTCATGCGTATATAATGTGTGTAAAAGGTTTATGATTATATCATGCAACATACATGAGTGTGAGCCTGCATACTGCCATACAGCTGTATGTATCCCCTTTCTTTTCTTTTTTTAACTGTATATATCTTGGGCCCTTTAACAACATTCTCTTATTTCTCAGTGCCTTAAAGCCAGTCTTTCCCTGTGAACAAGAACACTGGAGAACATGAAGATGACTGCCCCAAAAGAAACGAAAAGTGGGTGGTTTTTTTGGTTTTTTTGGTTTTTTTGTTGTTTTTTTTTTGGATAACTTGAGTTGATTTTAACGTGATGACAGCCTGATATGGCCCTTTTTCGGTTGGCTGGGCTGTAAGCAACATTATCTTACCTTACCTGCCTCATGACACCAAGTCATTCCTCCTCAGGCTATGCTGATGACACCAGTCTAATGTAAACCAGATAAGAAGGGAAGAAATAAACGACTGACATTATCCACTTGAAGGGGGATGAACACCAAAAACACATACATGAATTCATTACACTCCCCGCCACCCCCCCCCCCCCCCTCCTCTTCCTCCGTTGATCCCTCTCCAGCCGTCTGAAGTATGAATCAGTTCGAAATCGATGGATTGATATCTGTCTGGGGGGCGCCTGACTCGTGTCGACTGACGGAGCGGTGGGAGGTCTACTGGGTCTTGCTGCATTTTTGTTGCCATCTCCCATGGTCACCATCAGGTTGAGGTGGGGCTGCTGCTGCATTCTGCTGTTTTCTACTTCAGGGATCTAGAGTAGTGGCGGAACACAACCATGAGGAATTCTCCAGATGGAAAAGGTCCTGTAAGTCCAGACTGACTTCAGTTGCTTGGGAAACAACGTCATTTTTCAGCGGTTCAGAAGGATGAATAGGTTTTGTGGACAGACATGCAAGACAATATTTCACTTTTGATTCCACAAGTTTTATCCATGTGTGGGAACCCAAAACCTTTTCTCTGAGAAGGTTCTTTGTCTTTACAACGCCTTGATGACCTTCATCTTTTATCATGTTGAAAATGTTGGAAGAAGAGGATCAACGTCCCCAGTCATAGGTGGATGCCAGTTATTGGTCTTGATGGCTGTTTTCATGGCTTAAAGTGTCGGATCCTCTTTTGTTGCTTTGCTGATTTCTTCAAACTTCAGAGTTCCTCTCATCTACCACTGGGGGCCGCAAGGAAGAAGCAGTTTTATGACAACTGGGGCAAAAGCCATTTGTGTTTTACTGATTTGTTTCCTTTTAAAGAGTGAAGAAGCTCTGTGGTGCATTCAATGTCATGTTCCACTCTCAACGAAACTTAAAAATTTTTCGTTTAGAGTGTTGGGACTTGCATGATGTCAGACATGAACATTTTACAGCACATTCATGAAAGCCTTGGGTTTAGAGATGTGATGTGATCTTTGATCTTTTAAAATAGATTAACATTTTTCATCTGATCTGAGATTTTACACTAGAAATATTTTTAACATTCGGGTGGGGCTTTTAGAAGATGTATTTTAAAGGTCCGCATGAATGAATGACTTGAGAGTTGACTTCAGTGTGGTGACAGCCCTGATATGGCCCTTTGCGGTCGGGCGGGCTATAAGCAACATTACCTTACCTCATGGCTTTGGGTACAGTGTTGTCCATGATAAACTTGATGTACTCTCCAGCGACGTTCCAGTCATGGGTCGTCTGACTGTCAGCAGTTTTCACTGGATGCTGACCAAGGCAGTCGGCAGGACTGTCTGCACCAGGCTTGTATCTCAAAACAAAGTTGTATGTCTGCAGGCAGAGGCTCCATCTCTCAGTGCGTACTGATGTCTTGGAGGTTGGATTGTTGTATATCCCTTCTAGCTGTTGGTGATCTGATACGAAACAGTCTTGTGCCGCTCGCACACAGGCCACTCGTTTTATACCCATTCTTATCTTTTAAAAGGTGAAGAAGCTGCATGGTGCATTCTATGTCATGTTCCACTCACACTGGAACATATTCTTTTAGATTGTTGGGACTTGCACGATGTGAGACATAAAGACTTTACAGCAGACTCCATGAAAACCCTGTTCAGAGATGTCCCACCTGACGTGATCTTTGAGTTTGTGAAAGAGATCAACATTTTGATCTGATCTAGGATTATACAGAAGACAGATTTTTAACAAAGTTTCTGATATGCTTTTAGAAGATGTATTTTAAAGAGATGTGTGAAAGTTGGTTTTTTTTTATTTTTATTTATTTTTTTTTAAATGACTTGTGAGTTGATTTTGATGTGGTGACAGCCCTGATATGGCCCTTTGTGGTCGGCTGGGCTGTAAGCATCATTACCTTACATTAGCCCTGATAGAAACTGTACTGACTGGGCTTTGTTGGTATGGTGTCCATGCTGTATTCCTTCATCACAGTCCTGATAGAAACTGTACTGACTGGGCTTTGTTGGTATGGTGTCCATGTTGTATTCCTTCATGACAGTCCTGATAGAAACTGTACTGACTGGGCTTTGTTGGTATGGTGTCCATGTTGTATTCCTTCATGACAGTCCTGATAGAAACTGTACTGACTGGGCTTTGTTGGTATGGTGTCCATGCTGTATTCCTTCATGACAGCCCTGATGGAAACTGTGCTGACTGGGCTTTGTTGGTATGGTGTCCATGTTGTATTCCTTCATCACAGTCCTGATAGAAACTGTGTGCTGACTGGGCTTTGTTGGTATGGTGTCCATGTTGTATTCCTTCATCACAGTCCTGCCAGAAACTGTGTGCTGACTGGGCTTTGTTGGTATGGTGTCCATGCTGTATTCCTTCATCACAGTCCTGATAGAAACTGTGCTGACTGGGCTTTGTTGGTATGGTGTCCATGCTGTATTCCTTCATCACAGTCCTGATAGAAACTCTGTGCTGACTGGGCTTTGTTGGTGTGGTGTCCATGTTGCATTCCTTCATCACAATCCTGATAGAAACTGTGTGCTGACTGGGCTTTGTTCGTATGGTGTCCATGTTGTATTCCTTCATCACAGTCCAGATAGAAACTGTGTGCTGACTGGGCTTTGTTGGTATGGTGTCCCTGTTGTATTCCTTCATCACAATCCTGATATAAACTCTGTGCTGACTGGGCTTTGTTGGTATGGTGTCCATGCTGTATTCCTTCATCACAGTCCTTATAGAAACTGTACTGACTGGGCTTTGTTGGTATGGTGTCCCTGTTGTATTCCTTCATCACAGTCCAGATAGAAACTGTGTGCTGACTGGGCTTTGTTGGTATGGTGTCCATGCTGTATTCCTTCATGACAGTCCAGATAGAAACTGTGTGCTGACCGGGCCTTCTTGGCAAGAGGATGGAACATGCAGATGGACAACAAATGATGCAATCCCTGAAGAGATTTTACATTGTTCCTGAGGTGGCAGCAAAGAAAACAGTCATGCCTTTTATGTACAGGCCACTCCTTTTACGCTTACTCTGATCTTTTAAAAGGTGAAGAAGCTCCATGGGGTATTCCGTGTCATGTTCCATTCACAGTGAAACATACTCTGTCAGAGTGTTGGGACTTGCACGATGTGAGACAAACACTTTACAGCAGACTCCATGAAAACCCTGTTCAGAGATGTTTTGCCGGGTGTGATCTTGAGTTTCTGAAAAAGATTAACATTTTTTTTTTTTTAAAGCTTTCGCTGTGATTTTAGCGGGTGTATTAAAAATTTGTTTTTTTAAAAGCTTTCACTGTGTTTTTTGCGGGTGTATTAACATTTTGTTTTTTTTAAAAGCTTTTGCTGTGATTTTAGAAGGTGTATTTTAAAAGGTTGTGGAATATTTTTTTAAAAAACATACAAAAACGGGTGTTAAACATGGGAAGAATGTTGGGATGAAAACACCTGTTGTGTCTGGTTGATTAAATAAAGATTTTCATCAAATCAACATGAAAAAAGGGAACGGGGAAAATTTTGTGGCCTCTGTAGCCCAGAACACCATGGTTGAGTTGGGGGGAACGGGGAAGTTGGGGGGAAACGGGGAAGTTGGGGGGAAACGGGGAAGTTGTGGCCTCGTAGTCGGGAACACCATGATTTTGAGTTGGGGGGAACCTGGGAAGTTGGGGGGAAACTGGGAATTTGGGGGAACGGGGAAGTTGGGGCCCCTCTGTAGTCAGGAACCCCCATGATTTGATTTTGGCTGGCCGGAAACCAGCCCACTGCAAAGAAAGACCCCGGGCTTTTGACCTCGTGTGGTGGGGTGTGGTGTGTGTGTTTGGTGTGGGTTTGGTGTGTGTGTGTGTGTGTGTGTGTGTTTTTTGTGTGTGTGTGTGTGTGTGTGGTTTTGGGGGGTTTTTGGTTGTGGTGTGCGTATTGGGTGTGTGTGTGTGTGTGGTGTGTGTGTGTTGTAGGTGTGTGTGTGTTTGTGTGGTGTGTGTTGGGGAGTATTTTGAGGGGTGTGGGGTGTGTGTCTGTGTGTGGTGGGGTGTGCGTGTGTGGTGGGGGTGAGTGTGGGCTATTTGTGAGTTTATGTTTTTTGTGTGCCCCTCAATGTGTTTTGGTGGGTGGGGACGTGCGCATGCATGGGGTGTGTGTGTTGTGTTTGGTGTGTGTGTGTTGGGTGTGTTTTGGGGTTGTGTTGGTGGGGTGTGTGTGTGGTGTGTGGGGCCCCGCGCTTTGGGTGAGTGTACCCTATTTGTGAGTTTGTTTATGTGTTTTGGGGGTTCTCAAGTGTGTGTGTTTTGGGTGTGTGTGTGTGTTGGCCCGCGTTTTGTGTGTGTTTTGTGTGTGTGTGTGTGTGGGGTTTGTGTGTGTGTGTGTGTGTGTTGTGTGGGGTGTTTTGTGTGGGGTGTGTTTGTGTGACACCCTCTTTTTGTAAAATGGGAAAAACCCTTTTTGAAAGAAAATAATGCAATAGTATAAATGATCAGTAGACAACAAATGCATCCCGCAACCCAAAAAAAGTACACACCCTCACAAAACAGCCATCCATACACACACACACCCCAAAAACAAAACCACACACACCACACACACACACACAACACACACCACACACCCCACCAGTCTATCTCTCTGTCTGTCTGTCTTCTCTCCCCTCTCTCCCCCTCTCTCTCCTCTTTTTCCCCAATTTCTCTCTCCCCCCTTCCCCCCACCTCCCCTCCCCTCTCTCTCCCCTCTCTTTCCCTCTCTCTCTCCTCTCTCTTTTGGGGGGAAAAAGGGTGTAAATATGAAATGGGTTTGAATTATGTCCTAAGATAAATTATGATTAGTCCCCCGGGAAAAAAGGGGGCCAACAAATCAAAAACCAAAAACAGGAGGTGTTTGGGCCTCTTTGGTCTTCTTCAAGCCAAAATAAACCCATTCGGGACAAGCAAAGAAAAGTCCCAAATTGGGGGCCCCAAGAGGACGTTAAACCCAATCCTGAGCGTTTTTTTATCTTGCCGGAAGAAGACCAAAGAGATGGAAGCGCATCATTTTTCCCTTGTAATTTTTTTGGGTCCCTTTTGTCTGACAAAGTAATCTTGAATTCTCTGAAAAAAAAAAAAATTTCAGTTTCCCCCCGTTCAGTCATTTCACTTTGAAACTCTTTTTAAATTTATTTCATATTTACTCGTCCCTAAAAAGGGCCCTGCCCATTTTTTCTTTTTCTTTATTTTTTTGGTTTTGTTTTGTTTTTTTTTTTTTTTTCTGAGATCAAAAGGTCCATGGCTGTGGGCTAGCAGGGGGCCAATTAAAAAAAAAAAAATTTTAAAATTAAAAATTTCTTTGAGTTTTATCTTTGTCGTTTGATGGGTGCATATTTCATTGTGTGTTTTTAAAAAAACCGAATGGAAAAACAAAAAAAAAATTTAAAAAAATAAAAACCAAACAAAAACTTAAAAATTTTTTGAAAAATAAAAAAAAAAAATTTTTATGTCTTCATCATTTTGTCCCCATGGGTGCATATGTGGGTGGTGCGTTTTTTTAAAAAAAAATTGGAAAAAAAAGAAAAAATTTAAGAAAATAAAACCAAAAAAAAAATTTAAAAAAATTTAAAAAAGGGAAAAAAAAAAAAAAAGGGTTTTTTAAAAGGGTTTTAAGTTTTTGTCTTCATCAGTCATGTCATTGGGCATAGTGTCAGTTTGGTGTTTTTTTAAAAAAAAGTAAAACCAAAAAAATTTTAAAGAAAATAAAAACCAAAAAAAAATTTAAAAATTTTTGAAAAATAAAAAAAAAAATTTTATTAAAATTTAAGTATTTATTTCACTTGCCCAGTGTTAGGGGGTGCATATTGCAAACAAAAATTTAAAAAATTTTGGGAAAAAGGAAAAAAAAAAGTTTTTTAAAAAAAAGGGAAGTGTTTGTCTTCATCGTGTCAGTGGGGGGGCGTATGTGTTAGTGGGGGTTTTTTGGTTTGTGAAAAAAAAAAGGGAAAAACAAAAAAAAAAAAAAAAGAAAAAAAAACCAAAAAAAAAAATTTTAAAAAAAATGTGAAAAATAAAAAAAAAAAAAATGCTTTTAAAAAAATTTAAAACGTTTTTGGGTCTTCATCATGTAGTATAAGTGGGTGCGTATGTTTTTTAGGTGTGTGTGTTGGGGTTTAAAAAAAAAAGGGAAAAAAAAAAAAAAATTTAAAAAAAAATAAAAACCAAAAAAAGTTAAAAAAAAAAATTGAAAAAAAAAAGAAAAAAAATTTTAAAAGTTGACGTTTGTTTTCATAAATTCGTGTCTGTGCTAAACAGCAGTTTTGGTTTGTGCATTTCCAGCAAGTGTAGGGGCGCCCTTGATCTGGCAGTGGGCTTGGCCGGCGGTTCCCCCAAGTCCTTTGCGGCCCGGCGGGGTGGGGGGGTGGGGGGAGGGGAAGGGGTTGGGGGGAATAGGGTGGGGGGGGAGGGGTGTGTTAAAAACACACTAAACCTAACAGAAAACCCAATACTCTCTTAAAAACCACTGTTTGGAAACAAAACTAAACAAAACCAAAGACACAATACTTCGTTTTCCCCCACCACGGTTCGAAACACACTGAACATAACAAAGACACAATACTTGGGCTTCCCCCCAAAAACGAAAACAAACCCCCGGAAAATTTTTAAACCTTTTTGGCTAAATCTTTTTAATCTTTTCACAGGGGAGAGCCCAAATACACAATTTGCGCATGGCACAAATATTTTTCCAAAAACGCTGCACGAGCACAAAATTTTAAAAACTGAAATGCGCCACACACGATCCACAACATTCCCCCCCCAAACCTTTGGAGTTTTCTTAAGCCCTCCAACAAAATGTTCCAATAATTTAACAATTTCCCCAAAACCCTTACAATTCAAAATTATTTTTTAAATAAAACCAATGAATACAAGGAAATTGCCCGGGCCCCATCATTTTTTGGGTTCCACACCATATCAAGTCTTTTGGGGTTTAAGTCCTTTTTCCCACACCACATCAAGCCCTTTGGTTAAGCCCCATTTTTTCTAACCAAGTCTCTTTTTTAAAACATCATAATACCCTAATACATTTTTGGGTTTTTTTTTTCTTTTAAAACACTTTTAAAGTTTTTTGGTGCAAACATCTCCATTTGACTATAATAATAACAGTTATCTTGCTTTTCAATTATCAAAACCCAACTGAATGAAAGCAAAAAATTAAACCCTTTTTCAAACTAATAAAAGGGTTAAATTTCATGGGCCCCTTTTGATCCCCCCGTCCAGTGCGAGACAAACACATTTTTTCCCACCCTTCATTTTTAAAAGCACCCCAAAACACTGTCTGTTTTACGGGAGACAGACCCAGAGTACGGGCACTGCTTTCGCAAATTTCCTGTTCACAGGTTGGTGGGGTTCTGCCCTCAGAATGCCCGGGAAACTGATTTCAGTGTTGGTCTGTTCAAAGGCTGGTGGGGGCTCACTTACAGCCCTTCACTAAATTCAAAATCAGGGAATTTTTTTTGGAGGGGCCCTTGCCCCAAAACCCCCCCTTTTGGGCAGTTTTGACATCCACTCCTAAACAAACCCATCCGCCCTGATGCACTTTTTTGTACAATCCCCCAAGGGGCCCAAACCCCACCCCTGTTTACATCCCTCACCCCTAACCAAAACAACAAACCAATTTCACCCCTTTTTTCTACTGCCCTGCCCCCCACCTTTACAGGGAGGAAGATGGCGAATATATCATTGGTCCAAAAAAACCCAAAAACTGTCCAGGGGGTTGTTGACGAATATCTGTCGTTCGACTAGTTTCTTGGGGTTGAACAACAACATCCTTTACCCCCACAACTAGTTTGGGGATGGGGAAAGTTTTTCCCCAAAAAGAAAATGAAAAGGGAGTAAAGGGGGGGGCCCCCTTGAATCTAACCTCGTCTCCAAAAAAAACGAAAAGGGCTAGAATTAAGGCAAACCCCTTCAATTTTCATGTAAAAGGGGTTTTTTCAAATTTCCCAGCCTGGTAAAAAACCCTTTTTGCCCACTGACCTTTTCCCCAAAGGCCGACTTCATGAGGCTATAAGTTTTTCCCCCATCCTCCCCCCCCATGAAGCACGTGGGAAATAGACATTTCCCAACCCAAGGAGCTTTCTGGCCCCCAAAATTTTCTTTTTTCAAAAGTTCTCTACCCACCCAAAAACCCCCCTTTGCTTTGTCTGACTTGAGTATCAAAAGGCATGCCTCGACGTCAAAGAAACGACGCAAACCCAAAGCCCGGGTTTTGTTTCACTAGCCCAGAGAATCAACTCCAACTCTAAGTAATTTGCCTGACACAGCACATGTGAAGAGAAGAACATAAAACTTCTTTCCGGGGAACATCACAACAAAACAAGGGCCCCTTCCATGGTAAATTCCTGTCACAGAGAAAGGGGGGGGGGGGCTTCTTTCACTCTAAGCTCATATGGGCCATGGGAAAACCGGGAGGAGAAATCAAAACCCTTTGACATAAAAAGGAAAACTCATGTTTCCTCTTTTTACAGATAACCCTTTGCACCCACAATCCAATACTGTTTTTCTGAGTTCCTGTAAAGCTTCCCGTTCACCCCCACAAGTTTTTAAGCCCAGTGTACATACCGCCAAAAGAAGAGAAAAAAAAATGACCCTTTGGTACAATAACTGGATGTTGGGGTTTCATATGGAAGCCTGAGAACTGAAGCCTGCCTTAAAACCCAAGTAAACCACCCTTTCCCCCCAAAAAAAGGAGAAATTTTATAGAGGGAAGAACTAAAAGGAACTCTTTGTCCCTTTTTTTCAGTGCTTTCATTCCCAAAAATGCACTTTCTTAAAACATGCCTCAGAATTTTTAAAACTTTGCAAAACAAAAGCTCGGTGTATTGCAGACACTCCCCCTCTTCTCATCTCTTTGGGAAGATCGGGTGTTGAAAAAGAAACCGAAGAAACCCCGCCCGTCCCCTCTCAAGCTCGATCAAAACTGCTCCAATTTTCAATTCAATGTCTCAAATTCAAATTTAGGTTTTAACTTGTTTAACCACTGACGACGCCCTTTTTATCCATGGCCACATTTTCAGTGTTCCGAATTTCACATGACCTTTTTTTTCATTGTTTTAGAACAACCATATTTAAAAGACTGTTTGCTCATCTTTCCCCCCTTTTTTCCATCACCCCAAATTTTTTCCCGCATTATGGGTGAAATCACAATCAACAATTTTTGTCAGAAAGGCAGGACCTTTTTAGCCAAACCCGGAAATTTAACAGTTCCCCCCTGCCCGAAATACCAAAGAGTTTACTAAGTCCCGCGGAGTTTTTTTTTCCAGGACAATAGCCAGGGGTTGGGGCTGATGAATCCTGAATCTCAAACCCTATTGCCAACAAATCCTGTAAAGGGTCACTCTGAATCCAGCCAAAACAAAAAGCTGAATTTTGTCCCCAAAAGTTTCAGGGCACGTCCTCTGGGAACTTTAATGCCCCGGCCCCATACACCCACCAGTCCTTTCAACAAGTAGGGGTCCCCAAAAATTCCGGGCGTTTCAAAATGAAACCCTTTAAGGGGGGGTGGCTAAACCTTTTTCCTGAGCCTACTTTGGGAAAAACTCCAAATGCCCTTCAAAGGCTTTTCACCTGAGGAAAAAACCCAAACTCCAAAACACACTGTGAACATCAACCCAAAAGGGCCCGCAATTGAAATGCAGAAAACATCTTTCCCCAAAAAAACCACTATTTTAACTGCGAGGAAAATTTTCCCCCCCGTTTTTAAAAGTTTCCCGGCCCTTGACCCAGTGTAAGAAAACCCTCTTTTCAAATCTTTTTGGGGAAACTTATCCCAAGGCAACCAAACCCCCAAAATTTTTGGAACAAAAAATTTGGGTTTCATGGTGAAAGGAATGAGAAAACCCCCAAAGGGGTCAAACACCTTGAAAAGAAATCCCTACAACTCTTTTAGTGACACATAAGTCCTTGGAAACTTTTAGGGCCTCAAAGGAAAAACATTTCCCCCGAAATAACCCAAAGAAATTCCCCGGACCTTGGGAAAATTCTGTTTCCAAAAAAGTCTTTTCCTTTAAACTTTCCCCACAACAAAAAATCAAAAACTTTTTTACCCGTTTGAAAACCCCCTTTTTTCCAGTGGGATTTTGGCCAGACCCAATTTTCTATCAGCTTGCTGAACCCTCTCAAAAGGCTTCAGAATCATTGTCCCCAACCAAAGCCCCAAACATCCAGTAAAATTTTTTAATACTCAATTTTTTTACAAAAGATGATGGGTTAAAATGTGAAAAAAATATGTTTCACCCGTACATTTAAAAGAAAAGGACTACTTTTTTTTCCAAAGGGGACGCGAAAAAAATCCCCATCATTCGGGTGGAACCCTTTTTCAGTCCAAAAGGGAAACTGTGAACATTTTGATCCCAGGGCACATTGAATATGCAAAAGGGAAGGGTTTTTCTAATCTGCAGTCCCGAGCAACCTTCCAACGCCTGAAAACCCCAACCAAAAAATTTCCCGGCAAATCCCGGAAACAATTTTGGGCCAGGTTCAAAAGTCATTCAAGATACCCATTCAAACCTTTCAGGAAAACACAAAAAAAAGGGCGCCCCCTTTGTATTAGACTAGACCTTAACTACGGACTATGGGGGGCAAATAAAAAAAACAGGGTTTTTAACAAACCAAAATTCATCCCAGGGAAATTCTTCAACCCAAAACCAACCCCCAACATATCAGAGATGCCTTTTATGATACCTGGACCTAAAACCCGGATTTTTGCTGAGACATTTAGTTTTTCATTTTTAAACAGAACCCGGGTAGCTTTTCATTGTTTTAAAGTGAAGAATTTTATTTCTTCACTCTTTTCCCCGGAAGGGACAAAAACAACCTTCCTTCTGATGACTGGACCAAACCCGTTAAAAAACAACCAACACCGGCCAACGAAAGGGGGTGCTTTCCCCGTATCCCCTTTTTTTCCAAGTCCCCATCTTTTCAAAGAAGATTCAGATAATTTTTGAACAAAACAGCTGGGGGAGAGATGTTTACCCCTTAAAAGGGCCCGGAAAGAGAAATTAAACTTTCCCGGTACTGGAAACCCGACAGTACCCAACCAAACACTGAACCAGCAACCAAAAACCCCCTGCAAAAACATCATTCCCCACTGGCATTAATTTCCAGAGGGGGATCAAGCCCAATCAAAATGGGCTACTTTTTACTTCTTTACCCCAGGGACACACAAAATTCTATGTCCCCTTTCCCCCAAAGGGGACAACAGCTCTGGGGCACTGAGGGCGGTTTCGAGGGAAAACAGAAAAAAAGTAAAGGGGGTTTTTGTTGCCCTCAAAGCGACAACATTCCCCCAAAAAGCCCCTTTCAAACCCCCATATTATACCCCAATTTTTACTTCAAAACTGCTTTTTCCCTTGCTGCCAAAAGCTGCATTAAAGCAAGATCAGAGACCCAACCCCCTTCAGGGGCCCCAAACTTGTCAACAAATTGACTGGAAACATAAGATTTGTCAATCCATACCAAAAAAAAACAATGGGGTTCACTAAACCTGCCTTTACCATGCACAAGGGTGGGGGTTGGGGGGGGGGGGTGGGTGGGGGGGGGGGGGGGGTGGGTGGGGGGGGGTGGGGGGGGAGGGGTGGGTGGGGGGGGGGGTGGGGGGGGGGGGGGGGGGGGGGGGGGGGGGGGGGGGTGGGGGGGGGGGTGGGGGGGTGGGTGGGGAAGGGGGGGGGTGGGGGAAGGGGGGGGTGGGTGGGTGGGGGGGGGGGTGGGGGGTGGGTGCTAACTCCCTTGGGGTTTTTCAGTGCATGTCTCAGGGCTGCGAAGAAGACCTGGACCATTTTGGGAGAGCTGGAAATGAGGGAAAAATGGGGTGTATCTGTTTTTGGGTGTGGGGTTTACAAAAATAAAAACCCGTTGGTTTTTTTGTTGTAACTTAGTTTTTTTCTATTTATAGGTACCGGCAGCCAAAATAAACTAAAAAGTTTTTTTCAAAATTAAGATCTGTAAACATTGGGAAAATAAAAAGGAAAACACACAAAATGCAAAAAAGAATGAAGTCTTTAACCCTTCCCGTCGTTTTTGGGAAATTTCAGTTTAAATTTTCAACATTTTTATGCACCTACAAAATGGATATCTTCCCCAAAATTTTAAAGCCAAAAGGGTCAACATGATTGAAGGGTCTGGTTATAAATTGGGGCTCTATCATACAACTTAACACTCTTTCACAAGTAAAAATTTCCCTGGCATCAGTTTAAAATGGCTTTTGTGTGATAAAGGTCCCAAAAGGTAAATATATCGCAATTCAAACGCTTTTCAAATTTGCTGTGTGGCTACTTTGAAAACACTGCAAACAAAAGTAAAGGGAAAGGCCAAATTTCCCGAGTTTCCCCGTGGGTTTTGAAAACTCTCTAATTGAAATAAGGGAAAATCTTTTTTCTGAGGGATTTTTGCTATAAAAATTTTTTGAAAACCCTTTTGTGCTTAAAAAAAGGAAAAATTGCAAATTTGGGTGCCGAAAAATGGGGGTAAATCGCCCCCCCCACACTTAAAATTGCTATAAACTTCTAAAAATACTTCATGAACTGTTTTTCCAAAATTTGGGATACAGTTTTTTGGGACAAAAATTTTCCTGTAAATGAAAAGGGACATTTTTTGTTATTTTTTCCCCAACATTTTTTTTTCCTGAAAGGGGAAAATTTTGGGCCAAACCCCGGGGGGAAAAAGAGGGTGAAGTCCCCAAAATTAAAAAACCCCAGTTTTTTCAAAAATTTTTGCCAATTTTTAACAAAAAGTATAGATGTTTTCTTTTATTTTGGGTTTTTTTTAAAATCGTGTTATTTTTTGGGTGTTTCCCGAACAAGTGTTGGCAAACCACCAAACAAAAGGTCCCCTTCATAAGGGGAAGTGCCCCTTTTTCTGAAAAGGCAGATTTGGGGTTTTAAATATGTATATATTTCCCTTTTTTTATGCAGCATACCCTTTAGGCAAAAGTTCATTGGAAATTGGGAAAAGACCAGGCCCTGGCCATTTGGGTTTTTTTGGAGACTATTTGAAAAACACGGCAAACACAAATATGCTTTGCACAAAACTGTGTCCTCTTGGGTTTGGGCCCCACAACGTGTTGTTAAAAAGAGCAAATTTCCTCAGAAAAATTTAAAGTCCCGCTTTCTCAGGGGAAATGGGTCGTGACCCAAATGCAAATCAACATATTTGTCAAGAAAACTACTTCTGGCCAATTTTGGTAAAGATTAAATCTTCTCCCGGGACACCTGCTAAATCATAAACCTCATCAAGAAAACGACTTTTTGGCCAATTTTTGGTAAAGGAAAATCTTCTCTGTGACACACTGCTAAATTTTTCACATTTATCATAGAAAGCGACATTCTGGCCAAATTTTGGTAAGATAAGTCCTTTTCTGTGACCACTGCTGAATCCCTCCCTCAAACATCATAGAAAATTTCATTCTTTGGGCCCCTTTTGGTAAAAAAAAGTCTTTTCCCGGAAAACCTGCAAATCAACATCAAAGAAACTAAAATTTTGGCCAATTTTGGGGAAAGATAAACTTCCCCAAAAAAAATCAGTGGGATTTCACTGATTTCATCACTGATCCGCCCCAAAAAGACTGCCCTCCTCAAAATGGGTGATAACTTCTTAAAATTTTCCATCCTTTCCCCGGGCACCATCACTTCAAACATCCCCAAGCCCCAGCTGCTCTGCCCCCAGGGAAAAGTTTGGGAATTTGGAAGGGCACAAACTCACACCTCTCCACTTTTAAACCTGGTTTTGGTGGTCCTCCAAACAACAACACAGCCAAAAGTGAACCCCGGCATGGGGTGGGGAAAGACTGTCCCCTATATAAAGGTTTTGGGTGACCAGCCACCCACGAACCCCGGGGAAAGTCAGGTAAAGGCCGGGGGCCTATAAAAAGGTTTTTTGTGTACCACCCCCCCCCAAACTCCAGCATGTGAGAAAACTTTTTCAATTTTGGGATGGGTGACATGCCACCCACAGTAAACTGGTGAGGGTTAAACTTTTTTTTTTTTGTCCTGAATTTTCCACCAAAAAACCACAATATTTAATGGTGGCCAAACACAAATACACAATGAACCAAAATCAAAAACTTTAAATTTCATTTATGAAAAAATGAGTGAGTTATGAAAATTTAAAAAACAAGTTCCCGGGTAAATTTTTTTTCCCCCAGGTTTCTTGCAAAGGGTTTAAAAAAAATAAAAAATGTGGATGTGTTTTCCTCAGTTTAAAGAAAAAACGGTGAAAAAAAAAAGAAAAAGACATTAAGCAGGCACAGACGATTTAATTGAACATGATGCGGCTTTTATGTAAATTTCCGTGCCGTTCTTCGTCATTGTGCGATATCATATGGTGTGTGTGTGCTTGGTGAAATTACTGAAAAAAAATTAAGCATGGCATTGGACAACTTAATTGAACTATGAGTGCATGCTTTTATGTAAATTTCCCTGTCTGTTCTTCATCATTGTGCCATATCATGTGGTGTGTTGTTGAGTGGTGTGTGTGTGTGTGTGTGTGTGTTTTGTGTGTGTGGTGTGTGTGTGGGGTGTGTGTGTGTGTGGGGTGTGTGTGTGTGTGTGTGTGAAATTACTGGGAAAAAAAAATTAAACATGGCACAGGATCCTTATCTTAACTATGAGTGCATGCTTCAAATGTAAATTTCCCTGTCTGTTTCTTCATCATTGTGTGATATCATGTGGGTGTGTGTGTGTGTGTGTGTGTGTGTGTGTGTGTGTGTGTGTGTGTGTGGTGTGTGTGTGTGTGTGTGTGTGTGTGTGTGTGTGTGGTTTCTGCTCACTGTCCATTCCTTATAATACATTTTAGTATGGTTTGTCTTTGTAAGCAAAAATTTTATTGCATATTCTTTGTAAACAAAAGGTACACCCTTTCTGCAACACATTATTTTGTCAACATGGTGTGATTTAAGCATTGCCAATAACATGTTAAGTATTTCATCATTATGATTTTGAGTTAATTTGATTTAATCATTGTGAATGTAAAAGAAACATAAATATACATTACAACTTTTTTAAAAAAAAAGGTAAAAATTTAAGAAAGATCTAACTTTACTTTGGACTCTACCTTTTTATCAGCTACTCTGTTTATTCAGTATGTTTGTGCTGTTACAGCAATTACCATAAATTAGAGCATAACATACAATCCCCAAAAAAATTTATCATAAATGTTACTGTCACAACAATGTAATGTCTTGGCATTTAATGCTACTGTAGTTGTATTCTACCAGTTTTACTTGAAAGTAATCACTAAGTGGTCAAAGCCTTGCTGTTTTTGCCAGTAAGGAGGGGAGTTGGGGGGGGGGAGAAAGCAAATCTTTACAGTTAAATTACACAAATTTTAGATACACAAGGGGGAAAAAATGGATTGCTAAACCAAACTTCGTTGAGTCGGATTGACTCGACAGTGACCCCCCCCCCCCCCCCCCCAACCCACCCCATCCCCCCACTACACCCTCCTTACTGTCCAACTTAAGACTCTGTTCTCTCTCTCTCTCCTCCCCTCTCTCTCTCTTTTTTTTACCCCCCAAACAGGCTTTGCACATCGAGTATGACAGTAATGATCAGTGTTTCGATCGATGGTCATTATCAGAAGACAGTGCTCAGAGACCCGACCGTCTTGTATGCGCGGGTTGGAGCTTCCGTTTGAATGTCTGTCTCAAACAGATGTTTTTAACTATATTTTCTCTGTAAATCGAGTAATGGAATCAGTAACCCCTTCACAAATACATGAATCACATAAGTGAAGCCCATTCTAATATCTATTTTCATTAGTTTTGTCTCTACAAAAATATGATCGCTTCGAAACGGTGCAACGGTGGGCCA
Organism: Conus ventricosus; assembly: GCA_018398815.1. Taxonomy (NCBI): domain Eukaryota; kingdom Metazoa; phylum Mollusca; class Gastropoda; order Neogastropoda; family Conidae; genus Conus; species Conus ventricosus. Next base: position 51,684,788 of record CM031627.1, read on the forward strand.
TTTCCGACCTGTTCAATCTCAGCGAACACCCGCTGAATTATGAACAAAATAACTAAGCCCTTGGCACGGTGTTAAGTGAAAAAAAAATAACTGAATCATTCATTGATGTTCTGGTTTGTTATTATATGCGTTATCTGACCAAGCTGTTCTTGCAATTCACACCGATTAGCGCATTCAACTCATCATTGTCGGGTCTCAGCTTCCCTTCCGCCATTGTTGAAATCTTTGACAAGGAGTGAATGTTTGCACTTGATACCTTTTGCTTTGATTGACTTGCGCTTTTCGAGCATTCAACCAATCATTAGCTTGATACACCAATGGATGCGGGAGAGAACGGCCTTTCTAGCGCATTTTTAATGTGTATGGTTTTTTTTCGCAAGTTTTTTAGCAACGACGTTGGAAAGACAACACTTTAACAAGCCTCATAAAAACTTTGATTTAATCAATTTAAACACATCGTACTAAAAAGAAAAATAGACTGAAATAAAGCATGAAACATGCCTTGTATTCTGACCTATTAAACACCAATGAATAGAATGAACACATTGTATGCATTGATTTCCAAACCCAGACCTACTTCACCTGTTGGCAAGTCTGCCAGCAGGTCTGCAGATAGTCCAGTGAAATTAAGCAACAAATTTACAGCTTTAGCAGCAGATGTTGAGGCGGAGATGACCTGATCTCTCTCCTTTTCGCCCTCTGCACCATGGATAATACAATATTCCATTGGAATATCCGTGGTCTAAATTCCAACTTCGAGGAGCTGCAGCTTCTGTGTCAATCTATAAAACCTTCTGTCGTGGCTCTTCAAGAAACCCAAATTCAAAGCCAGAAGACCTTTACTCTTTCTGGCTTTAATATTCTTTCAAAACCTGCACAACCATCCACGTTGGGACTGTCGGGCGGTGTTGCCCTTCTCCTTCACAAAACTTTGTTGTATAGTCCTGTCGCTCTGTCTACCTCCCTTCAGGCTGTAGCTGCGAGAGTCACTCTCCACAAGACTAACAATCTGTTCTCTTTATCTACCTCCATCTGTCCCGGTTTGTCGTCAGGACCTTGTCAGTCTGTTAGGGAACTTCCTCGACCTTTTTTGCTGTTGGGTGACTTTAACGGTCACAACCCTCTTTGGGGTAGTACCGGTTCGTCATCCAGAGGTCTGCTGATTGAGGATGTCCTTTCGGATTTGGATTTGTGTTGTCTGAATGACGGATCTGCAACTTACCTCCATTCTTCCACAGGTTCACTTTCGTGTTTAGATTTGTCGGTTTGTGACCCCTCGCTGGTCCTGGACTATGAGTGGTCTGTCCATGACGATCTGCACGGAAGTGACCATTTCCCTGTCCTTCTACAACCTGTAATAACTGAACACGTCTCTGTCTCTCAGCATTTAAATTATAAGAAAGCAAACTGGGATCTATTTGCAGCCACTGTTTCTAAGGAGTTCCAGGACACTGATTTTTTTCAGAGTCCTGACCCAGCTGAATCACTGACTAACACTATGATTAAATGTGCTAAGGCCTGTATTCCAGTGTCTTCCGATAAACTTCAAATGCCAAAAACACCCTGGTTCGATTCAGAATGCCAACAAATTTCCAAAGTTAGAAAACGGGCTCAGCGTCAGGTATACCAACGACCTTCGGGTCCCAACGCTCGAGCCCATCAGAAACTCCGTGCTAAATCAAGACACACTTTTAAAATCAGTAAACGTCGGTCCTGGAGAAGCTTCTGCTCCAGGCTGACATCAAAAACTTCCAAGAAAAAAGTGTGGAACATCATTAAGAAAATCAAAGGGAAGAACACCTGTCCCACTGTGAACCATCTCAAGTTTTCGGATTCTTTAATAACAGAGAAGAAAGCAGTTGCTAATCTGCTTGCTTCAACCATTGAAAAGAATTCCTCCTCTTCTAATAAATCAGCCACTTTTGTCAAAAACAAAGCCCTAAAAGAAAAATCACCCTGCAACTTTTCGTCAGACAACATGGAAGACTACAATCTTCCTTTCACGTTAAACGAGCTGAAATCTGCCTTACTCTCTTGCAGCGATTCCTCTCCAGGTCTAGATGAAATCCATTACCAACTCTTGAAACATCTTCCGCAAATAGGTCTGAACATCCTGCTACAGGTATACAACCATGTGTGGACTACTGGTTTCTTTCCACCTTCTTGGCGGAAAGCCCTCATTATTCCAATTCTCAAACCTGGAAAAGATCTTTCTAACCCATCAAACTACCGTCCCATAGCTTTGACCAGCTGTGTTTGTAAATTGATGGAGAAAATGGTCAATGCTAGGCTCATGTGGAAACTCGAAACCGATGGCCTTTTGGCGAAAGAACAGTGTGGTTTCCGTAAACATCGGTCTACAGTTGACCATTTGATTCGTCTGGAATCTACACTTCGGAATGCCTTTCTGAACAAACAGCATGCTGTGGCAATTTTTTTCGACTTGGAGAAGGCCTACGATACTACCTGGAAGTCGGGATACTTCATGATCTCCACGATCTGGGTTTTCGAGGTCATCTTCCGCTTTTATTCAAAATTTTTGGCAGAACGACAGTTTCAGGTCCGGGTTGGCACCACTCTCTCTGATGTTCACGAGCAGGAGTTGGGTGTTCCACAGGGGAGCATACTGTCTCCTGCCCTCTTTAGCATAAAGATCAACAACATTGTGAAATCAGTTCAGCAGGGTTCAGACTGCTCATTGTTTGTGGATGATTTCGCTGTCTACGCAACTGGAAGCCTGTACCCGAGTGTCCAGCGCAGGCTCCAGCTTTGCGTAGATAAAATCCATCGGTGGGCGGATGAAAACGGTTTCACCTTTTCTCCAACAAAGACGCAGTGTATTCACTTCCATAATTTCCGTCAGTTTTTCCCAGATCCTGAACTTCAAGTAGGGAAATCTCCCATCCCAGCTGTTAAAGAGGCCAAATTTCTGGGAGTCATTTTTGACCAAAAACTTAACTTTCTCAACCATATTAAAAACCTCAAAACTGCTTGCCAGAAAGCACTGAATATTCTGCGGGTCGTAGCGCACACTGACTGGGCGCTGATAAGAAAACTTTGCTGCACCTCTACAGAGCCTTGGTCCGTTCCAAATTGGACTACGGTTGTGCTGTCTACGGCTCCGCAAGATCGTCTTACCTCAAACTCTTGGACCCTATCCACCATCAAGGGCTTCGTCTCTGTCTTGGAGCGTTCCGCACCACCCCTGTGTACAGCCTGTACGCAGAGGCGGCTGAACCTTCACTGTCCAACCGCAGGCTGAAACTGTCTTTGAATTATTACATCAGACTGTTCTCGGAACCAGAAAACCCTGCCTATGACTGTGTCTTTGATCCTCCGTTCCAAAGTAAGTTTGTAAACAACCCTAAATCTATTCCGCCGTTTGGTCTTCGTATGCAGCCTCACGTGCGAAATGCAGGTCTAGACCTAGGTGTAGTATCTGATTTTTCCAAGTTTCCGGATCACACACACACACACACCTCAGCCCACTGAAGGCCAATACCAGAAGGGACAAAGGAGGAAGAATTACATCACCTAGTAACCCCAGGCTGAAATATCAAACAAGGTTGATACCTCATAGAACCTGAGATGCCCACGCAATACTTTTCCCAAACTGTATTCCTTATTCTATTTTTTTTATACCCGTGTCAAACTAATCGTACACCCAAACTCAACCTCCCAAATTTCATTCAAAACACTTAAATTATTCAAGTGACCCGAAACACAATGTTGCACTTTCCGTATCTCACTCAAAGTCCCTGGCGGCACTTGACACACACGCAAGAAAAACAAACTCTCCCCCCCCCCCCCCCCCCCCCCCCAAAAAAAAAAAAAAAAAAAAAAAAAATTAAAAAATGGCACTACAGTAAGTGTTTTCCAATATAACCACATAAACGTCTGTCTGTTTCACGACGCCCTCACACCAATGTACCGCCCAAAACACAAGACCTGCACTGAAGCGCTTGATACGAAGCAGCTGGAATAAAGTCGTGATGCATTGAAGAGTCTGGTCCCCTACCTACCGGGCACCAACTACACCACTCACAAGTCACATGCAGATAATATACCGCAGTGAGCCCTCGAGGTGCTTGCCCACGCCGAAGAAAAGATAGAGCTGAAATCAGAGGAACCGCAACACTCGGACTGCAGAAGAAAGGAGTCAGCGTCCAGTCCGGAACGCACCCTGATGGATCCAGGTGTGTCCCCACTCCAGGCAGAGGAATGGGCAGGGATGACAGTGGAGGTGGAGGTGACACGAACCCCCAACCCGAGAGGCCGACCCTCACGGATTTGCTGTGTAGGGAAAGGTAAAGAAACTCGCCGGAAACCTGTGAAAAAGGAAATGTCTTACCACACAAGAATAAAGTTATTTGCTGCTTCACTTAAGTAAACAGTTCCGAGTGTTTTCATGTTTTTTAGCATTCCATGTTGACTCACTAAATATAGTCCTCAGATGTACATGTCACAACCCAAAGTGCGACAGCTGATTGGAATTTTAAACCATGACTTGTACAACCAGCCACCTTGACATCAAAATTCTTTCTCACCAGAAATTTTCCATTACACATTTAAACCAACTTCATTGACTTTCCACTTCCATCAACGGCCACGAACATAATTGTAACCATTCCTTCATAATAGTGATTATACTGTCTGAGTTAAATTCCCACGACTTCAGTTTCCCATCGAGGTCTCAAAGACACAATGATTCAGTAGGATCATAAATCATATTTATTCCAACAACAACCAACCGTTAGTGACTCCAGTATCAGTCACAGTTCAGGGCCTATTACCTAATAACATGCTTAATAGAATCAAACACATTTCAAGCAAAACCAAAATAATAGAATTGAACCTGGGTATCTTAATTTCCCAGCAAGTGCTAGGACAATAACCAATTACGTAAGCTCGACAAGGATTTCCGAGCGCTGCTATACATTGTCCTAAACATTGCCTACTGACACCACAATGCTGAGGAAAACTACTTTGAATACTGACGCACCACCGTCGACTAAAACAACAACCATGTACATATATATATATATATATAATATATATATATATATATAAATATAATATATATATATATATATAAATATATATACACCAAGAGAAGACTTCTAAGGCACAATTCCTAAGTATCTGAAACATCTTTATTTCATCTGCTATTTCTCTTTTTTTTTCAATTGTGATAACCTGCACTAAATAATCAAACTGATACTACTATTGTATTTAACATATCATTAATTCACCTGCACATCTTTATTAGAACAAACAAAACCTCCTTTATTAGTGCAATAATCCCTAATTTACCTTTCTGCCCCTTCAACCCGGTTTGGTTCCACGCTCAAACACTAAATTAAACCTCTGCAGGACGAGTCTATCCGAGGTACCACCACCCGTCACCTATCCATCGATAAACCTCACACACGCCCAGACACAGCGCATGCAGTCTGCCCTCCGTACCTGCCACGCACCACGCGACACTAACCTCTTTTAATGTTAAAAGTTCCGGTCCTCCGACACCAACGTACACTCTCAGAAAATAACCAATCTTTACCAAACTTGAAAACAATATTTTTGTACACCTATGACCACTACCAAGTACAACATATCATGCCCTTAGCACATCAATACCGCTGTAACACATCCACCTATCTGTATCAGTGTAGAACAGAAACGCACATTATTTTATTCCCATGTGTACGGTTTTCCTCGACTTTAAGTTCAAGTTATATCTCTTTTCTTCTCTTGAAATTTCCGCGCATTTAAATTTCCTCCTTCTCAATCGAACTCACATAGAAAGAAACTTTGCGAATAAAAATAAATAAAAAATCCTCCAGTTCTGGGGACCGAAATACAAAAGTTTATGAAATAATGATATCTGCAAAGAACCAACTTACAGCCCTCCAGAATTTCCGCTATTTTACACGCTAACCTTGGACAAAACAGGAACGACACACACTGGACGACACCCTCAGTCGCCGGGACACTGCCAGACAGCCAACGCCCTGGTAGATGCAGAACCTACCGCTGAACACCGAAACACCGATAGTCTACACTCGGGTAGCCAAACCTTCAGAAGTCGGTCGAGGGCAGACCCAGAATCTCTGCCCCAACGGCAGAACAAACTGAGCACGAGGCCAACCCAACCTTCACAGATAACTGACTTGCAGACACAAGACGACACTCCGAATTCACCTCGGAAACTCACAAGACAGCACTCACATGCACGGAGTTCCCCACTCACATCGAAGAACTCCAGTTTCACGAGTGTTCGTTTACACACGTAAAACCCACTATTCCGTCGAGTCTAATGTTCTCCTCCTTCCCCCCTCCAAGTGTTAACGGTAAGCATACTCCCGGCAGGAATCACGCACTTCATGTCCACTGCCAACCTGGCAATGGACGGGCCACACTCCACAATTGTCACTGAGGCGACCTGTAACCAGTTCGTGCGTGACAATACCCTTCCCAAGATTTAAAGTATACCTTTGAATAAAAACCTGAAGGAACACACGAACAAGTCCTTAGTGTTACAGCCTTTGAAAATAACAATAAACCCTCTCTTCTACTCCTTTAAGCTCTCGGTACAGAGCCCTTATTCCATACGACTCAAGAAATCTGCAACCACATTTTCACGTCCCGGAACTGCCTCCACTACAAACTGGAAGGTTTGAACCAACAATGCCCACGGGTGATCCGACCACTGGCGACTTGACCCTCTCCAAATATTGAAGTGGCGAGTGATCCGTCTGCAGGGTAAATTCTATCCCATAAAGGTAGGGTTCAAACTTCTGAACCACCCATACAACAGCCAAACATTCCTTCTCTATGATGGAATAGTTGCGTTCAGCTGGATTGAGCTTCTTGCTGGCGCACTCTACAGGATGGACTCCATGGTCGTGTTCCTGACACAGCACAGCTCCTACGCCGACCTCAGAGGCATCGGTCTTTAGAATGAAGCGACGTCCCGGAACTGGTAAATGGCATACAGGAGGCATGCAGAAACAATCTTTCAGCTTCTGGAACGCCTCCTCACACTCTGGATTCCACACCACGATGCGAGGCCGATTTTCCTTGGTCAGGTCAGTGAGTGCAACGCTATTTCAGAAAACCTGGGAATGAATCGTCGGTAGAACCCTACCAAACCCAGGAAACTGCATACCTGCTTCTTCGTAGCTGGGCGCGTAGCTGACTGAATGCGCTCCATTTTGTCTTCCTCAGGCCGGATAACTCACCTTCCAATCCTGTACCCCAGGTAGGACACCTCAGCTTTTCCTAGCTCACACTTGGAAGGCCTGGTAGTAAGACCACACTCTCGAATGCGATCCAGAACTGCTCGCAACACAGACAAATGTTCTTCAGTATCGATGGTTGACACCAACATATCGTCGATGAAGTTATCAACATCGTCTGTCTCCAGTGGCTGAAGCAACTTCCTCATCATACGGATAAACACTGCTCCCGAAGTACACAGACCAAAATCAACATCGTCTGTCTCCAGTGGCTGAAGCAACTTCCTCATCATACGGATAAACACTGCTCCCGAAGTACACAGACCAAAAGGCATCTAACCCACTGATAATGACCTTGTGGTGTCGAGAACGCTGTCTTGGGACGGTCATCTTCGTCAACAGGTATCTGCCAGTACCCTTTTGATAGGTCAAGCTTACTGAAAACCCGTCGCTCTCCCAGCTTTGCGAATAAATACTCTATTTCTGGCATCGGTTCTGCATCAAACTCGACTATTTTGTTCAATCGACGAAAGTCAACACAGAACCGAATCTTTCATCTTTCTTTTCACCAGCACTATTTGGTGAGCAGTATGGAGATACAGACTTCTCAATGACTCCCATTCTCAGCATCATCTCCACTTCGTCACGAACACAGTCGCGTTGAGAATATGGGACTGGATACGGTCTCGATCGTACTGGAACACTTGAAGTCAGCTTGATTTTGCATGCCTCCAACGTGGTAACCCTGGCAAGTCTGTGAAGACATCCTGGAACTCGCCGACCAACTGCTGCAGCTGTTCCCTGAAATGATCGTCTTCAGCACCAATCACTACATCATCTGCGGATTCTGACGCAGCCAGTGGTACTACTGGAACTTCTTTCCCAATGGTGGGCACCGCCTCACAGAGCTCTTCGTCCTGAATCACCACTGTCGCCACTGCTGTTGGCTTTGATTCATCCTCCCTCTCCACAAACGATCTCAACAGGTTGGCGTGGTAGAGTTTCTCCCGACCTCGAACTCGTACCTTGTAATCGGCCTCCCCCACCTTGGCAATTACTGAAAACGGTCCCTGCCACGCCAGTTCCAACTTGTTGTGCTTGACCGGTCGTACCACCAGCACCCTCGTCCCTGGTTGGATGTGCGGGGACGGGATTTGACATCAAAATGGCGCTTATAAGTTTTTGCTGTTTTCCCCTAGATTTTCCGGGGCTATGCTACAAGTTTCGGCGATTCTGCTCCTCAAGTCGAACACATATTCACCAGCCGTCTGGACGTCCATGGTCTCTGGCTTGGTCCAAAGATCACGCAGTACCTTCACTGGTCCTCTCACCCTACGTCCATACAACAACTTGAAGGGGAAAAACCGGTGCTTTGTTGGGAACCTCCCTATATGCAAATAACAGTGCAGGCACCCAACGATCCCATTCTTCAGGCTTTTCTCGAGTCAATCTGCGGAGCATCTTCTTCAAGGCACCATTGAAGCGCTCGACTAATCCATTGCATTGCGCATGGTATGGAGTAGTGCGCAGACCCTTGATGGACAACAACCCGAACACCTGGCTCATCATTTACTCGTAAACTGAGTACCTCGGTCTGTAAGAACCGATGCGGGAATTCCTGTCCGAGACCACATGGCAACAGTGCCTCAGCAACTGACTCAGTGGTTACTGTGCGAAGTGGGTAGCCTCTGGATACCTGGTGGCGAAGTCCACCTGTACCAGTATATACCTGCACCCTGTTGCAGACATGGGTGCAATCGGTCCCACTATATCCACTCCTACCCTGTCAAATGGTTCTTGCATAAGAGGCATCTTGACAAGAGGTACCGGTCTGACTCGTCCTTTATCCAAGGTACGCTGGCACTTTAAACATGACTTCACATACCTGCCTATGTCACTGCACATCCCAGGCCAATAAAAGTGTGGGAATATTCTCTCCTTTGTCTTGTTTTCCCCTGAGTGTCCAGCCATAGGAATATCGTGTCCGAGAGTTAGTATGGTTTTCCTTAGGACTTCGGCACACAAACCTGGTTGTTGTCCCGCCCTCACTCTCGTACTTGCACACAAGAACTCGGTCTTTCCACATGAAGGAGACCCTATTTCCATGGTGATGGAACACTAACTTTTCCTCTGCAGCTTTTCTAGCATGTGCAAGGCTATCATCCTGTTTCTGCCCACAAATCAACTCGTCTTCCCAGACAGCCGTCACTTGCTCCTTTAAAGACAAAGGTTGAGCAGGCCTGTCCTGGGCTCTGACCTGAGCACGAGTCAACACAGCGACCTGAGGGTGTATCGATTGCTGACATTCTCCGAAGAGTTTGTCTCCCTGATGGGGTATACTGGGACTCTCTCAGGATGGTGCTCCCCCTCACGCATATGTCATTCCCCACCAGCACCTCCACAACTGGATCCTCCATCACCAGAGCCTCAACCTTCCCTTCAAAGTACGGCGTGTCCATGTACACACAGACCACGGGTAGTATGCTACGACACGTGGATTCAGCCAAAACAACTGTCTGAGTCCTCCCTGCATAGGCATCACTTGGTACCAGCCTCGCCGTGACCACGGTCTGCGATGCTCCTGTGTCTCTGATACCACTTGCCCATGACTCTCCGACCCTCACCCTGCATTTCGGACTGAAAGGTTTCCTGGAGCACGGTACACACAGCATAAGGGGTAGCCTCCGAGTATACTGGCTCTCCAAGACATGATACATATTGGATAGCTACACTCCCAGGATTCCGACAATTACGCTGGACGTGGCCTGGCCGCTTGCACGCATAGCAAATCACCCCCTGCCTAGGTGCCCCTTTGGGTGCAGCACTGATCGCTGGCTGAGCCCACTAAATTTACTCTCTCCGCTGTCCCCTGGCCTTTTTCGCTGGAATTGCCTTGATTTTTACCCCCTAAGTGCTTCGGTTTGAGCTCATGAGTGTCACTTATTACAGATGGGTCTCTTCTGCTCTCTCGCCCTATCCGTCGTGCTTCTGCTAGCCGAGTTGCATCCAAGGCCACTGTCTCAGCATTTTTAGGACAAGCTCGACGCACTTCCGTGACAAAGTCAGGAGTAAAGGTTCCATACATCTGTTCCTCGAAAATGATATCTTTTAAGTCCTCAGCGTTGGTCTCATCTTTCCTGGCTGCAGCACACCACAGACTGAAACAAGACTTCAACCGGTCTAAAAACTGCGGAAACATTTCTCCTACCTCCTTCTTCATTCCCCTGAACTTCTTCCGGTATGCCTCAGCGTCTAAACGGAGATACTCTAGAAGCGCTTTCTTCACTTGATCGAAACTTGCAAGATCAACCGCATTCAGTTGCAGAACAGCATCTCTCGTCTTCCCTCTCAAAGAGCTATTAGCCTAGAGGACCATGAAGTTCTTTTCCAGCGGCACAACATGGCAACTTGCTCGAAATGAGCTAAACACATGTCCACGTCATCAGTATCTGTTAAAGGGTCAATTACTACATGGCTTGTTGCTTCCTCTTCAGCCCTCTCTCTCTCGCCTCCTTTAACTCTTGCTCTTTTAGTCTCAACTTCTCCTGTTTCAAAGACACGATGTCACTCGCCTGACGTTGCTTGAGATCCAACTCTAATTTCCTTAATGCTATGTCATCCTGTCGACTTTCCTCCTGGCATCCGCGTCCTCTTGTCTGGCAGCCATCTCTTGGACCTCGCTCGTCTTCTGGAAAGCAATCTCATCTTCTTTCTTTCTCTTCTCTGCCAAAAGGATAGCCAACCTTGCAGCACTTCCTCTCTCCTGGCAGCAGCTTCCTCTTCCTCTCTCCTAAGCCTGGCAGCAGCTTCCTCTCTCCTGACAGCAGCTTCCTAATTCCTCTCTCCTAAGCGTGGCAGCAGTTTCCTATCTCCTAGCAGCTAACACGGCTAACTCCTCTTGCTCCGTCCTCTCCTTCCATGACATTTCCCGAGCCACCTGCGCCCTCATAACGATTGCTTCCTCACTTCTTTCTGCATCCTTTGCTACATTGTCAGCAATGAACTGGGCCAATTCCACCTTACTCAACCCTAACTCTATCCCTAGGCACGAGTAATACTGAACAGCCGGAGTGCTAGGCGACACAAACTTAGCAGCACCCCCCGGAGACTTTCATAACCCAGGCTTACCAGCCGCAAGGGTACGGGAAATGGGAGTACCCCCTGGCTGCTTCACAGGAGTCGAAACATCCCCTTTCTCCTCGATAGACTCAACCGGACTTACGGTACCTTGAGACCTAAGCTTGCGATCGGTTCCTGACGCCATTTCGACGGACTATCAAGTCCCAACCCAAGGAAACCAGATTTTTTTTTTTACCTCAGAACATCCACAAGATAACATCCACTCTTCCAATCGTAAGGCAAATATCTCACTTGTCCACGGCCTAAATAAATACAATTAGTGCTTGGCAACTTCAAAGTGTCTTTTCTAAACACCCACCCTCCAACACCCTAGGCACGGTTGAACTACCGAGCAAATCAATGATCAACATTTGAAACATTTCATTTCAACATTTCACGTCCAATATTACTGCGACCATCAATACATTCCAACACTCATAAACACATGTAATTGGAAGAGAAAGAGGAACACAAGCACACCATTCATACCCCGTTGCACCAAACCGAGACAACACAAGACAACGTTACCTGGCAACTATGTCACTAGGATTGCCAAGTAGCCGCGCTTCCTCCCTACTGACGGCGCGCTCCCTCCAACCACCCACGCGCTACAATTACTATTCCTATATCAAGTTCCTATCCCCAACTAAACACACAACAGATCCCTTTTTTTTTATTTTTTTTAATACCAAGAAATTATCTCCTAAATGATCCTAACAGCTACCCTGCATCTTCACCATATTGTCACTGTATAAGACAGTAGACAGGATATATGTATGAGTATATCCCCCTTTATAACCACCCCTTCCCCTTTTACCTAAGAGTACGAACGCCACACAACACACAGACAAAGAAAAATATGATGCACAAACAGAAGGCTTTATTTGCATTCATACACGCAGTCTCACCAACAGAATGGCAGATGAAAACACCAAGATCTCAACATAGAACACACACAGGCAGTTTTTACCCACACGGGAAAACAAAAACAAAAAAGATCCAACTATACTAACACCAATACGCGACCATCAGCGCATGGTCCCTTATGCATACCTGTGCACGCATGTGCTGCACATTCATATATAATTACCCTTCCCCCAGGAGGCACACACACACACACACACACACACACACACACACACACACACACACACACACACACACACACACACACACACACACAACACACACACACACACACACACACACACACACACATCAGCCCACTGAAGGCCAATACCAGAAGGGACAAAGGAGGAAGAATTACATCACCTGGTAACCCCAGGCTGAAATATCAAACAAGGTTGATACCTCACAGAACCTGAGGTGCCCACGCAATGCTTTTCCCAAACTGTATTCCTTATACTATTTTTATACCCTGTCAAACTAATCGTACACCCAAACTCAACCCCCCAAATATCATTCAAAACACTTAAATTATTCAAGTGACCCGAAACCCAATGTTGCACTTTCCGTACCTCACTCAAAGTCCCTGCAGCACTTGAGACACGCAAGAAAACAAACTCTTCCCGCCCCCCCCCCCCCCCCCCAAAAAAAAAGGCACTACAGTAAGTGTTTTCCAATATAACCACATAAACGTCTGTTTCACGACGCCCTCACACCAATGTACCGCCCAAAACACAAGACCTGCACTAAAGCGCTTGATACGAAGCAGCTGGAATAAAGTCGTGATGCATTGAAGAGTCTGGTCCCCTACCTACCGGGCACCAACTACACCACTCATAAGTCACACGCAGATAATATACCGCAGTGAGCCCTCGAGGTGCTTGCCCACGCCGAAGAAAAGATAGAGCTGAAATCGAGGAACTGCAACACTCGGACTGCAGAAGAAAGGAGTCGGCGTCCCGACCGGAACGCACCCAGCCGGATCCAGGTGTGTCCCCACTCCAGGCAGAGGAATGGGCAGGGATGACAGTGGAGGTGGAGGTGACACGACCCCCCAACCCGAGAGGCCGACCCTCACGGATTTGCTGTGTAGGGAAGTTAAGGAAACTCGCCGGAAGCCTGTGAAAAAGGAAATGTCTTACTACCACAGAAGAATAAAGTTATTTGCTGCTTCACTTAAGTAAACGGTTCTGAGTGTTTTCATGTTTTTTGGCATTCCATGTTGACTCACTAAATATAGTCCTCAGATGTACACGTCACAACCCAAAGTGCGACAGCTGATTGGAATTTAAACCATGACTTATACAACCAGCCACCTTGACATCAAAATTCTCTCTCACCAAAATTTTCCATTACACATTTAAACCAACTTCATTGACGGCAAATGAAACAAACTGCGGCGTTACTGAAACACGACAAAAACGCAGAAGAGCACACAAAACAAAGTGTGAAGTAACGACGATTTAATGCACGACACAAAACAGACAAGAAATTTTCGGCAAAATGCCTTCCTCAGCGACAAAAAAATACAGACATAAACATGCACAATACCCCCTTGTGAAGCCAAAGTGGTGAATGAAGTAGACAGAGGGACAGTGGAAGAGAGGGTGAGTAGAGTTCGAAGAATAGGGCACGAGGAAAGAGGGTAGAGTAAAGTGAGGAGGAGGAAAAGGAGAGAGGGAGAGAGAGAGAGAGAGAGAGAGAGAGAGAGGGGGGGGGGGGAGGGGAGAAAGAGAGGGGAGAGACAGAGAGAGAATGGAAGTAGAGGAAGAGTGGAGAATAAGAGAGAGAAGAGGAGGGGAAGGAGAGTGAGTGGAGGGGAGGGGTGTGATGGTATGTAGTGGGTGTGTTGCATATGAATGAATGAACAAGAGAAAGCACAATAAATAAGATACAATATACTCGAAAAATCATTTTAAATGACAAGGGGAGGGGGGGGGGAGAGAAGGGGTCAGCCGCCTAAGCATCCGACCCAAGTCTGACCCAAGGGTAGGTTGCCCTACCCAAGCACCAAGGGGTGAGAGGGAAAACGGGAGAACCCCGAGAAAAAACCCACTAGCCAGACGCAGCTAAGAGCTGCAAGGCTCACCCCCCCACACACCACGAAAAAAAAAAAAAAAAAAAAAAAAAAAAAAAAAAAAAAAAAAAAAAAAAAAAAAAAAAAAAAAGCACTTGCCCCGCGGGCAAAGCCTCACACACACACACACACACACACACACACACACACACACACACAACACACACAAGTGCGCGCATGCGCACGAACAAACACGCACGCACACATACACACGCCAATAAGCGCACACGCTGGGGGGGGGGGGGGGGGGGGGGGGTAACAATGGGGAATAAATGGGTAAATGTACAAACAAGGCATACATTAAGACATCGGGTGTAGCATAGGGAAGTAGGTGGTGCTATGGTGGCGCAACAGAAAAAAAGGGCAAAAATAAGAGCATTAACGCAAAAGATAGATATGCGGTCATGATGAGAGGCGCTAACAACACTCCCAATGACCCAAAAAAAAAAAAAAAAAAAAAAAAAAAAAAAAAAAAAAAAAAAAAAAAATCTACACATATATACATACACACACATACATACATAAACATATATATATACACATATATATACATATATATATATATATATATAATATATATATATATATATACATATAAATATAATATATATACATACAGATAGACTAAAAAAAAAAAAAAAAAAAAAAAAAAAAAAAAAAAAATTTTTATAAAAAGGGGAAGAAAAAGGAGGGGAGGGAGGGAAAAGGGGAGGGAGGCAAAGGGAGGGCCGGGGGGAAAGAAGGAGAACATAAAGAGAGGACAAAAAGAGGGGCCAAAAGGAAGGGTGGAAGTATGAGGGAGGGCAGGGGGAGGTGTGGGGGGGGGGGTGAGAGAGGAGAATAGTAGAGGTCGAAAGTAGAGAGAAAGGAAGTAAGATGGAAAGTAAAAGAGAAGAACGAAAGGGGGAAGGAGCCCTCAGAGGACGATAGAAAAGGAACAAGGACGGAGGAGGTGAGGAGAAGAAGGAAAGGGGGAGAGGGGTAGAAAGAAAAAAAAAAAAAAAAAAAAAAAAAAAAAAAAAAAAAAAAAAAAAAAAAAAAAAGGAGGGGAGGGAAGAGGAGGGGGAAAGGAGGTAGGAAGGAGAGGGTAGATACAAAAGTAAGTGAGAAGAAAAATAAATGAATAATAAAAGAAAATAGAAAAAAACAAAAAGACAGGAGACTGGGGAGCTAACCCTACTCAGAAACTCCTGTCAAAAGATATAGGCTCTCAAACGATCATTCCAGTAGGCGCCAGGCTCTACGGTCACGAAGAGGCCACTGATGCAGACCAACCATGCACAGTAAGTACTAAAGGGTAAAGGAATCATAAGTCATTGTCCACCTGAATTGTCTCGGGAAAAAAAAAAAAAAAAAAAAAAAAAAAAAAAAAAAAAAAAAAAAAAAAGTACACAGAATTGCTAAGCTTTTTCATTGATACCACTGGATTTCTGGTGCCCAGTTTTTGAATCAGGTGAGACTCCATATCCTTCCTGTCCTAGAGTCACTAGTTTTCATGAGCCATAAGCCCTTCACTCTTGCATTGTGCGCGGAATGGCTGGGGAGGTTGAAGTGCTTGGCTACTGGTTTGTCCCTGTTGTATTTAATGTCAGCGAGGTGTTCCTTGAATCTGACGGTCAAAGTGCGGCCCGTCTCGCCGATGTAAAGTTTAGAACAAACGGTGCAGTGGATATGTAGACCAAGTTAGTGGTTTGGCAGTTGAAGAATTTGGAGACAGTCATGCGTGAACTGGGTCCTTTCACTTCAATGGCAGTGCAGATGAAGGGGCAGGTCTTGCAGTTGGGCAGATTGCATGGGCTTGTGCCTACAGAAGATGACGTCTGTGAGGCTGGAGACTGAACGCACAAGCAAGTCACGGATATTCTTGTCCCGTTTGTAGGCAACTAGAGGGGGCTGGGAAAAATTCTAGCTGAGTGGCACAAGACTGAAGATGTTCCAGTTGGTTTGGAGAATTTTGCGCACCTGGTGGACAGAAGGGTGGTACAGCAGGCTGACAACAGGTCTGTCTCTGGTTGATTCCTGGGTTTGGGTTCCAGAGCTTGTGGACGGGCGATGAGCTGGACTTTCTGGAGAGCACGGTCAATGATGTCTCGGGTAGTGGCGATCAAGGAAGAACTGTTTCATTCAAGGGCTTTTACGTTAAAGACAGAGTTCTCAGAGCAGAGTCTGCGGAGCCTCAAGAACTGAGAATAGGGTATGCTGGTTTTGGTACTGGATTATGTGACGATCTGTAGTCGAGATAAGAGTTGGGAGTCAAAAACTGGGCACCAGAAATCCAGCTGGTATCAATGAAAAAGCTTAGCAATTCTGTGTACTTTTTTTTTTTTTTTTTTTTTTTTTTTTTTTTTTTTTTTTTTTTTTTTTCCCGAGACAATTCAGGTGGACAATGACTTATGATTCCCTTTACCCTTTAGTACTTACCTGTGCATGGTTTGGTCTGCATCAGGCCTCTTCGTGACCGTAGAGCCTGGCGCCTACTGGAATGATCGTTTGAGAGCCTATATCTTTTGACAGGAGTTTCTGAGTAGGGTTAGCTCCCCAGTCTCCTGTCTTTTTGTTTTTTTTCTATTTTCTTTATTTATTCATTTATTTTTCTTCTCACTTACTTTTGTATCTATCCCTCTCCTCTCCTACCCTCCTTTCCCCCTCCTCTTCCCTCCCCCTCCTTTTTTTTTTTTTTTTTTTTTTTTTTTTTTTTTTTTTTTTTTTTTTTTTTTTTTTTCTTTTCTACCCCCCTCTCCCCCTTTCCCTTCTTCTCCCTCACCTCCTCCGTCCTTGTTCCTTTTCTATCGTCCTCTGAAGGGCTCCTTCCCCCTTTCGTTCCTTCTCTTTACTTTCCATCTTACTTCCTTTCTCTCTACTTTCGACCTCTACTATTCTCCTCTCTCACCCCCCCCCCCCACCCACCTCCCCCTGCCCTCCCTCATACTTCCACCCTTCCTTTTGGCCCCTCTTTTTGTCCTCTCTTTATGTCTCTCCTTCTTTCCCCCCGGCCCCCCCTTTGCCCTCCCTCCCCTTTCCCCCTCCCTCCCTCCTTTTTCTTCCCCTTTTTATAAAAATTTTTTTTTTTTTTTTTTTTTTTTTTTTTTTTTTTAGTCTATCTGTATGTATATATATATATTTATATGTATATATATTATATATATATATATATATATATATGTATATATATGTGTATATATATATGTTTATGTATGTATGTGTGTGTATGTATATATGTGTAGATTTTTTTTTTTTTTTTTTTTTTTTTTTTTTTTTTTTTTTTTTTTTTTTTTTTTTTTTTTTTTGGGTCATTGGGAGTGTTGTTAGCGCCTCTCATCATGACCGCATATCTATCTTTTGCGTTAATGCTCTTATTTTTGCCCTTTTTTTCTGTTGCGCCACCATAGCACCACCTACTTCCCTATGCTACACCCAGATGTCTTAATGTATGCCTTGTTTGTACATTTACCCATTTATTCCCCATTGTTACCCCCCCCCCCCCCAGCGTGTGCGCTTATTGGCGTGTGTATGTGTGCGTGCGTGTTTGTTTCGTGCGCATGCGCGCACTTGTGTGTGTGTGTGTGTGTGTGTGTGTGTGTGTGTGTGTGTGAGGCTTTGCCCGCGGGCAAGTGCTTTTTTTTTTTTTTTTTTTTTTTTTTTTTTTTTTTTTTTTTTTCGTGTGTGTGGGGGGTGAGCCTTGCAGCTCTTAGCTGCGTCTGGCTAGTGGGTTTTTTCTCGGGGTTCTCCCGTTTTCCCCTCTCACCCCTTGGTGCTTGGGTAGGGCAACCTACCCTTGGGTCAGACTTGGGTCGGATGCTTTAGGCGGCTGACCCCCTTCTCTCCCCCCCCCCTCCCCTTGTCATTTAAAATGATTTTCGAGTATATTGTATCTTATTTATTGTGCTTTCTCTCTGTTCATTTCATTCATATGCAACACCACCCACTACATACCATCACACCCCCTCCCCTCCACTCACTCTCCTTCCCCTCCTCTTCTCTCTCTTATTCTCCACTCTTCCTCTACTTCCATTCTCTCTCTGTCTCTCCCCTCTCTTTCTCCCCTCCCCCCCCCCCCCTCCCTCTCTCTCTCTCTCTCTCTCTCTCTCTCTCCCTCTCTCCTTTCCTCCCCCTCACTTACTCTACCCTCTTTCCTCGTGCCCTATTCTTCGAACTCTACTCACCCTCTCTTCCACTGTCCCTCTGTCTACTTCATTCACCACTTTGGCTTCACAAGGGAGTATTGTGCATGTTTATGTCTGTATTTTTTTGTCGCTGAGGAAGGCATTTTGCCGAAAATTTCTTGTCCTGTTTTTGTGTCGTGCATTAAATCGTCGTTACTCACACTTTGTTTTGTGTGCTCTTCTGCGTTTTTGTCAACTTCATTGGACTTTCCACTTCCATCAACGGCCACGAACATAATTGTAAACTGTTCCTTCATAATAGTGATTATACTGTCTGAGTTAAATTCCCACGACTTCAGTTCCCATCGAGGTCTCCAAGACACAATGATTCAGTAGGATCTAAATCATATTTATTCCAACAACAACCACCGTTAGTGACTACCAGTATCATCACAGTTCAGGCCTATTACCTAATAACATGCTTAATAGAATCAAACACATTTCAAGCATCCAACAATAATAGAATTGAACTTGGTATCTTAATTCACCAGCCAGTGCTAGGACAATCACCAATTAGATAAGCTGGACAGGATTTTCCGAGCGCTGCTATACATTGTCCTAAACATTGCCTACTGAACACCACAATGCTGAGGAAAACTACTTGAATACTGGCGCAGCCACCGTCAGACTCTAAACAACAACCATATACATATATATACTGAACTTCCATCAAAAAAACGCGAAAGCAAAACAAGCTGATGGTTAGGGGCGAATTTTTATTGGTCACAATTGTACAGAGTGGAAGCGAGAATTCAACGTGATTTGATTCATTAACACCGGTAATGTGTGAAAATGTCATCAGCAATATGTCTTTGTGTGGAAAATCCAAGGTCACGTGACAAACCAGCTTGAAGTCCTAATACCGTGTGTGGCCACCATTTGCATGGACAACTGCTTGACACCTGCGGCTCATTGAGTGGACCAGGTAGTTGATGCGTCCCCTTGGCACACCAGCCCACACATGGACGATGGCCTGGTGAAGTTGAGCCGCGTGTTGCTGGTCGTGGACGCAGGAGGTCCAACCGTCTGCCAAGTTCATCCCAAAAATGTTCTATTGGGTTTAAATCGGGACTGAGGGCTGGCCAGGGCAGCACATTGACGTTGTTATGCTGAAGAAATTGCTGGGTGGCCCCGGCTGTGTGTGGTCTTGCATTGTCCTGTTGGAATGTCCAGTTTGGGTGTTGCGCAAAAAAAGGAACGACATGGGGTCTGAGCACCTGGTGGATGTAGCGCTGTGCATTGACACCCTGTCCGCGACCAGGACCAATGTTCTGAAAGATGACTGGTCCTATGGCGTGGTTAATGCCAATTGCACCCCATATCATAATGTTCGGGCCTCCCCAGGGGTTCCGCTCCACCACACAGGAGTCAGCATGGCGTTCACCAGGTCGACGCCATATTCTGACACGACCGTCAGCCATGTCAATACAAAAATGGCTCTCATCTGAGAACAGTATACGTCCCCACTGCTGCCTGCGCCAGTTGATTCGGGCTTGTGCCCACTGCAGCCTGTCCTGCCGGTGTCTTGGTGTCAGTACCGGACCTCTGTGAGGACGCCTACATGCCAGCCCGTTCTCCTGAAGATGCCGCCGCATAGTGTTGAGGCTGATTCGTTGCTGGAGATTCCCAGGCACCTGTCGAGCAGTGTTAGCGGCTGTTTGCCGCCTGTCCCGCAGATGGTTCGAACAAGATGGCGATCCTCTCTTTGTGTGGTGACCCAAGGACGGCCTGGCCGGGGACGATCATCAGTGGTACCAGTGACTCGCATGTGGTGCTGCAGACGATAGATGGTTGAGATGTGGACGTTAAAGATGTTGGCGACCTACCTGGCATCCACACCAGCCTCCAGATGGCCTAGGGCACGATTGCGTTCCTCTGCTCGTAGTCTTGGCATCTCTGTAGCGCTTAGACGGCAAGTCATTACCTGAACCTTGTAGTGCGGCTTTATAAAGGCTGCATGCCTGCGTACTTGTCGCTGGTTAACTTTGCTCTGCATGGTGTGCACGTGCCTCACATGCAGCAACCAGTTTGCCATTTTTGTTGACCCTCCAATGCCGGGAATGATGTGTTGCTCACACAATTTTTTCACTGCATGTGAGTCTTGGACCCAAGCAACTTGCCACAATGGTTCAATATTGTATATATCACCCCCTTTTCACCCGAAAAATAGCCTTTCAAATTTTCGCGTTTTTTATGGAAGTCAGTATATATATATACACCAAGAGAAGACTTCTAAGGCACAATTCCTAAGTATCTGAAACATCTTTATTTTCATCTGCTATTTCTCTCTTTTTTTTTTCAATTGTGATAACCTGTACTCAAAAATCAAACTGATACTACTATTGTATTTAACATTATCATTAATTCACCTGCACATCTTTATTAGAACCAAAAAACCTTTATTAGTGCAATAATCCCTAATTTATCTTTCCGCCCCTTCAACCCGGTTTGGTTCCACGCTCAAACACCAAAGTAAACCTCTACAAGACGAGTCTATCCCAGGTACTACCACCCGTCACCTATCCATTGATAAACCTCACACACGCCCAGACACAGCGCACGCAGTCTGCCCTCCGTACCTGCCACGCACCACGCGACACTAACCTCTTTTAATATTAAAAGTTCCGGTCCTCCGACACCAACGTACACTCTCAGAAAATAACCAATCTTTACCAAACTTGAAAACAATATTTTTGTACACCTATGACCACTACCAAGTACAACATATCATGTCTTAGCACATCAATACCGCTGTAACACATCCACCTATCTGTATCAGTGTAGAACAGAAACGCACATTATTTTATTCCCATGTGTACGGTTTCCTCGACTTTAAGTTCAAGTTATATCTCTTTTCTTCTCTTGAAACTTCCGCGCATTTAAATTTCCTCCTCAGTCGAACTCACATAGAAAGAAACTTTGCGAAAAAAAAATAAATCAAAAATCTTCCAGTTCTGGGGACCGAAATACAAAAGTTTATGAAATAATGATATCTGCAAAGAACCGACTTTACAGCCCTCCAGAATTTCCGCTATTTTACACGCTAACCTTGGACAAAACAGGAACGACACACACTGGACGACACCCTCAGTCGCCGGGACACTGCCAGACAGCCAACGCCCTGGTAGATGCAGAACCTACCGCTGAACACCGAAACACCGACAGTCTACACTCGGGTAGCCAAACCTTCAGAAGTCGGTCGAGGGCAGACCCAGAACCCCTGCCCCAACGGCAGAACAAACTTGAGCACGAGGCCAACCCAACCTTCGCGGATAACGCCTCGATTCGTACTGACTTGCAGACACACGACGACACTCCGAATTCACCTCGGAAACTCACAAGACAGCACTCACATGCACGGAGTTCCCCACTCACATCGAAAGAACTCCAGTTTCACGAGTGTTCGTTTACACACGTAAAACCCACTATTCCGGCGAGTCTAAGCGTTCTGCTCCTTCCCCTCTCCAAGAGTTGACAGGTAAGCATACTCCCGGCAGGAATCACGCACTTCATGTCCACTGCCAACCTGGCAATGGACGGGCCACACTCCACAATTGTCACTGAGGCGACCTGTAACCAGTTCGTGCGTGACAATCGGCCACATGTCACGAGACATCCACACAACACAAGCTGAGCTTTATCCTATGAATCGGCAATATGTTACGAGACAACTACACAACACAAGCTGAGCTTTATCCTATGAATCGGCCACATGTCACGAGACAACCACACAACACAAGCTGGAGTCAGTTATACAATGCTGTTATACTACACATGCGCACAGATGTAGGTCTGTTTGTGTCCTAGGAAACGGTTAAAAAAAAAGCTATCATAGGCGAAAATCAATCTTACAAGTCTCGTTGACATGAAATATATCATTTACGTGGGCGAGATATGAATCGTGAGGCATCTCACGTCAGAGGAGGGGCATTTGATCATGACATTGCGAGTTACCCCGACGTGACTACCCCAAGGTTTCTGGACGGCCTACTAGGTGTTTTCATTTTGACAATGTAAGAAGGCATATGCTATTGATAGCACGCAACTATTCCACAATTCACCACTTTGGCTTCACAAGGGGAGTATTGTGCATGTTTATGTCTGTATTTTTTTGTCGCTGAGGAAGGCAGTTTGCCGAAAATTTCTTGTCCTGTTTTGTGTCGTGCATTAAATCGTCGTTACTTCACACTTTGTTTTGTGTGCTCTTCTGCTTTTTTGTCGTGTTTCAGTAACGCCGCAGTTTGTTTCATTTGCCGTTTATTCCACAATGTTCCACACGCACACACGACATCCAGAAACACACAGACAATAGTCTGCGTTAAGGAACGTACAGACAATGTATACAACCTATTCAGTCAATCAACAGACAGACACAACGTCAAGAAACATACAGACAATGTATATAACTGGTTTAGTCAATCCACATACAGACACAACCCCAAGGAACATGCAGACAATGTATACAACCTATTCAGTCAATCCACAGACAGACACAACGTCAAGAAACATACAGACAATGTATATAACTGGTTTAGTCAATCCACGTACAGACACAACGCCACAGAACATGCAGACAATAGGCTGTGTTAAGGAACATATAGACGATGTATGCAACCTGTTTAGTCATTTCACA
>CM031627.1:51717923-51725423 GCA_018398815.1 Conus ventricosus
CTGTTCATGGCAATGGTCAACAGCAATGAGAGAGAACTTTCTCTGAGATTTGGCCACAACAAACTTGCCTTGCTGAAATTCTTTGGCCACATCTGGATGGGTCTGAGACAGACAGCTCATGTCACGCACATGTACCGACATCCAACGTGCGTAGTGGGTGTGATTGAGACTGAAGAACCAAGGTGTCAGTTTCTTCAATGAATCCACGTACAGTTCAAAGTCACCAGTACGTAGTGATCGCACAAACGTGAACAAGAGAAGTTCCAGATCTAGACTTGTATGCCAGTACATGAACTGAGGACTTTCA
This sequence comes from Conus ventricosus, assembly GCA_018398815.1. NCBI lineage: Eukaryota > Metazoa > Mollusca > Gastropoda > Neogastropoda > Conidae > Conus > Conus ventricosus. The sequence continues at coordinate 51,718,231 of CM031627.1, forward strand.
GTCTTTCGCCGTTCACACCATGCACTAAAAGTGTCCGTGGATTCTTCGGAATTGTTTGCCACATATCTGTCGTAAGCCTTCTTGAGAAGGATGTCCTTTAAATTCTTCTCCTTCTGTCCTCTTCTCCATGTCCTTTGAATTCTTCACATTCTGTCCTCTTCTCCCTGTCCTTTGAATTCTTCACCTTCTGTCTTCTTCTCCCTGTCCTTTGAAGTCTTCACCTTCTGTCCTCTTCTCCCTGTCCTTTGAATTCTTCACCTTCTGTCCTCTTCTCCCAGTCCTTTGAATCCTTCACCTTCTGTCCTCTTCTCACTGTCCTTTGAATCCTTCACCTTCTGTCCTCTTCTCCCTGTCCTTTGAATCCTTCACCTTCTGTCCTCTTCTCCCTGTCCTTTGAATCCTTCACCTTCTCTACTCTTCTCTGTGTCCTTTGAATCCTTCACCTTCTCTCCTCTTCTCCCTGTCCTTTGAATCCTTCACCTTCTGTCCTCTTCTCCCTGTCCTTTGAATTCTTCACCTTGTGTCCTCTTCTCTCTGTCCTTTGAATCCTTCACCTTCTGTCCTCTTCTCCCTGTCCTCTGAATCCTTCACCTTCTGTCCTCTTCTCCCTGTCCTTTGAATCCTCCACCTTCCGTCCTCTTCTCCCTGTCCTTTGAATCCTTCACCTTCTGTCCCCTTCTCCCTGTCCTTTGAATCCTTCACCTTCTGTCCTCTTCTCCTGTCCTTTGGATCCTTCACCTTCTGTCCTCTTCTCCATGCCCTTTGAATTCTTCACCTTCTGTCCTCTTCTCCCTGTCCTTTGAATCCTTCACCTTCTGTCCTCTTCTCCCTGTCCTTTGAATCCTTCACCTTCTGTCCAGTTTTCCCTGTCCTCTGAATTCTTCACCTGCTGTCCTCTTCTCCCTGTCCCTTGAATTCTTCACCACCTTCTGTCCTCTTCTCCCTGTCCTTTGAATCCTTCACCTTCTGTCCTCTTCTCCCTGTCCTTTGAATCCTTCACCTTCTGTCCTCTTCTCCCTGTCCTTTGAATCCTTCACCTTCTGTCCTCTTCTCACTGTCCGTTGAATCCTTCACCTTCTGTCCTCTTCTCTCTGTCCTTTGAATCCTTCACCTTTTGTCCTCTTCTCACTGTCCTTTGAATTCTTCACCTTCTGTCCTCTTCTCCCTGTCTTTTGAATCCTTCACCTTCTGTCCTCTTCTCCCTGTCCTTTGACTTCTTCACCTTCTGTCCTCTTCTCCCTGTCCTTTGACTTCTTCAGCTTCTGTCCTCTTCTCCCTGTCCTTTGACTTCTTCACCTTCTGTCCTCTTCTCCCTGTCCTTTGACTTCTTCAGCTTCTGTCCTCTTCTCCCTGTCCTCTGAATTCTTCTCCTTCTGTCCTCTTCTCACTGTCCTTTGAATTCTTCACCTTCTGTCCTCTTCTCACTGTCCTTTGAATTATTCACCTTCTGTCCTCTTCTCACTGTCCTTTGAATCCTTCACCTTCTGTCCTCTTCTCCCTGTCCTTTGAATCCTTCACCTTCTGTCCTCTTCTCCCTGTCCTTTGAATCCTTCACCTTCTGTCCTCTTCTCCCTGTCTTTTGAATCCTTCACCTTCCGTCCTCTTCTCCCTGTCCTTTGAATCCTTCACCTTCTGTCCTCTTCTCCCTGTCCTCTGAATCCTTCACCTTCTGTCCACTTCTCCCTGTCCTTTGAATCCTTCACCTTCTGTTCTCTTCTCCCTGTCCTTTGAATCCTTCACCTTCTGTCCTCTTTTCCCTGTCCTCTGAATTCTTCACCTTTTGTCCTCTTCTCACTGTCCTTTGAATTCTTCACCCTCTGTCCTCTTCTCCCTGTCCTTTGAATCCTTCACCTTCTGTCCTCTTCTCCCTGTCCTTTGAATTCTTTACCTTCTGTCCTCTTCTCCCAGTCCTTTGAATCCTTCACCTTCTGTCCTCTTCTCCCTGTCCTTTGAATCCTTCACCTTCCGTCCTCTTCTCCCTGTCCTTTGAATCCTTCACCTTCCGTCCTCTTCTCCCTGTCCTTTGAATCCTTCACCTTCCGTCCTCTTCTCCCTGTCCTTTGAATTCTTCACCTTCTGTCCTCTTCTCCCTGTCCTTTGAATTCTTCACCTTCTGTCCTCTTCTCCCTGTCCTTTGAATTCTTCACCTTCTGTCCTCTCTCCCTGTCCCTTGAATCCTTCACCTTCTGTCCTCTTCTCCCTGTCCTTTGAATCCTTCACCTTCTGTCCTCTTCTCCCTGTCCTTTGAATTCTTCACCTTCTGTCCTCTTCTCCCTGTCCCTTGAATTCTTCACCTTCTGTCCTCTTCTCCCTGTCATTTGAATCCTTCACCTTCTGTCCTCTTCTCCCTGTCCTTTGAATTCTATACCTTCTCCTTTCTTCTTTTTGTTATCGTTATTTTATTTTCCTCGTCATCATCATCATCACCATCATCGTCGTCGTCGTCGTCGTCGTCTTTGTCGTCTTCGTCACTATCGTACACGGTATCGTCATCATTATCGTCGTCGTCGTCGTCGTAGTCGTCATCATCGTCATCACTTTGTGTCTTCTTCTTGTTCTTCATTTTGTTCTGTTTTCCCCCTCTTGTTGTAACATTAACAACAATGATGATAATACTGATGACAACAACAACAGCAACAACAACAATAATAATAATAATAATAATAATAATAATAATAATAATAATAATAATAATAATAATAATAATAATAATAATAATAGCAGTCATCACCATCATCATTACAGTCTTTCTTCTACTTTTCTATTTCTGACCAAAGCAGCATTATCATTGCTATTATCATTTTGATTACTGTTTTTATTATTTTGCAACACCTCTGCAATTCTACATAGATCTAGTTCTGCACATCTTCATTTATGGTATAATACGGGAGAAACGTCACCTTTAAATGACGTCATTTTCTACAGTGACGCACTTTTTTGGCAGTGCACGACCGATTCATCCATACCAGTGCAGGACGCCTGACCGTGCTGAAAAAAAAAATCTTACTGTGATGTGTACGGTAGGCCTATAGGGCATGTGTCAGTTGAGCTCTGTGCCTGGCCAGCCGGCAGACTAAAGATGACTCAACCTGTGTGGTGGTGTTGCATACAGGGGGTGGAGTTGAATTGGGAGGGAGGTGGGAGAGGCTGAAAGGGTGTGTATGGGAGGAGGGCGGGTAGTGGGGGAGGGCAATGGCAGTAATTCAGTTCACTGTTTTTGCTCATTTCTCAATGGCGTAGACACTGAAGAAATGTTCCACCATCATACTAATGTAAAATATGCAGTTTTGTTAATACATTTGCCACTGAACATGATACAGAAATGAAGTAAACATAAGCCTTGATGTTTTGCCAAATACGAGACACGGCTGTTGGGGTGAAATAAAAATTTAGGAGACCACGATAGCAGTGGACACCAGGGAGAGGTGGCAGCTCTCCTTTGAAGGATGCTGATGTGAGAGATCAGCGTCATTGGGCGGCACAGACAACCTTCCAGCCATGTGGGTGACGACGGGTCTAGCCTGTGTCGCCGGGGGACGGCTCCTGGAGGTGTGGGGCGATTGACGAAGGAGCGCTGCCTGACTGCGACTACCGTGGCCTGGAATACCGTGCTGTTTTAAGGGGTGACAGACATGGGGGCACTCCTTACGGGGTTGGGCTGAAAAACTGCCCTCTCGGCCGCAGTCAGCGAGTGCCCGCCAAGTTTTAGGGACTCGTGCAGCGCTCCAGCGACTTTCGTCCTGCTCCCTCCTTGAGGCGGCCTCACGCGGCACAGGACCATCGCCACCCGAGCATGAAGAAGGCTGCCCGGTGGTCCTGAAGACAGTCTGATGTTTGGGGGACAGCAGGCAACACACACCGACGCCCATCGTCGATCGACCAAGATCCTGAAACTGAACCAACGTTCAAGACCAAATCCACCAATCTTGAACCTACTTTCAAGAAGATGACGACCAGAATTGAGCCAATGTTCAAGAGAAACACGAGCTCTGTGAGACAAATGCGACGACCCTCACTAAAACTACCCACTACTGCCAGGCGACAACAGTTGCCACAAATATGCAGACCTTTGTCTGCATGAACCTTGTCCTTAAGAGCCTCAGGCCAATAGGACGTTAATCTCACCAGCAAAGCAAAGATCTTCGATACTTGGCTGCTTTTAGTTGCAAATTGACGCGAATTCAACCGGAAATCTAAACAAATTTTTCATGTAATTAATAGCGCACCGCCAAAAAAAACAACAACAAAAAAACAAACAAACAAACAAACCAAAAAACAAACCAAAAACAAACAAAAACAAACAAAAAACAACAACAACAAACAAACAACAAAAAAGTAGACAAGATAAGAATAAACATGACGCATCGTGTTTTGTCTTGTGTTTGTCTACCTTTCTTGGGGGTGTATTATTAAAGGTCTACTTTAGAGGTTTTCAATAATTGGTCAGCTTATGCAGAAATATGAAATGTTTGATAAATTGGTAAAATAAGTATCCGATTCGCTCCCGATCACACGAAATCGGTCCGCGAAAGTGGGCATTTTCACCTGTAATCAAGAAAACGGGAGGTAATCAACTAAATCTTGGCATGGCTTAACTGCTCTTGGATGTGACATCACATGAGTGACAGCGACGGCGACAGAAAGCGGTTTTGATGGTTGTTGCACATCTCACTCGGTATTTAATTTATCATGTAAAAGCAGTGACTATGATTGCGACAGCCAATGTGACTCTGGAATGTTTCTGCAAGGCCTTTACCTTATCAGTTTGAACGCTAAGTTCTTTTTACGACATCAGTTCCAGCTGGACCACGGAAACGAGCTATTCAGTTCCAGCTGGACGCCCGAACACAGCATTCCGAAGGCGTACGGACTTTACCGAAGTCTCGAGGAGGCTACCGACTGACTTCTTGATGCGATCACGCGTGGACGGCGAGCAGAGATTCTCCTTCCTCAAGCCTTAACGTGTTCATTCAATTTAACAAGTGTGATCTGTCCATAGATAAGAACAGAATAAACGTGCGACTATCATACTCATCTGTACGAGCTAACCCACTCCGCCTTCAAAGTATACGCGCACAATGCAGACGAAGTTTTTGATCCACTCGAACGGGTTCGGCAATTGTCGGAATAGCTCGTTTCCGCGGTCCAGCTGGAACTGACGTGGTAAAAAGAGCTTAGTGGCCCGGCATGGTTGCACGAACCGAATCCACTTCTTTCGAGTATCGGATTAGATGGAAATGTGTGCAAAGAATATCCGTCTCCTGCTGACTGCTGCACTAGACTACAGCACAATATCTGCCACCCCCCTCGTGACTTTTTAGGCTGGGGGGGATCGCAACTCGTGTTGATTTCACTTGGCGCTGGCTTGTTGTGTAGGTCGCGGCTGACGGCCAGTCCATCTTGTGACGTCACGGTTTTCGGTCTACCGCGCGGGGTTTGAACAGGTGTGCAAAAGTCGTTTTTTATCTATTAAATTTCTTCCGGCGATTAAAAAAAACATGAATACCATACTGTAGTTATATGACATGTAGATCTTTTTTTTTAATCAAATTATCGGAAATCTCTAAAGTAGACCTTTAATCACATTTTTCAATTTGTTTGCTTGTATTGATGTTTTCTCCCCATCATGATGTTGCTCTGTAAATAAGGATAATGGCTTTAATCATAAAACATCCTGTATGCATTGTAAATGCCAGATAAACATAAAACTGACTTACTTTGACCGACTGGGCTCTGATTTTTATGTCTGTCTGTCTGTCTGTCTGTCTGTCTGTCTGTCTATCTATCTATCTATCTATCTATGTTTCTATCTATCTATCCAATCTTTATCGGAAAGAAGCTCTCTTACAAGGGAACCTTATGAATTTGGGTTTTCATTAATGTCAGATGCCCTTAACTCCAGGCTTGTCAGCGACTTTAGGCTATGCAGAACTTGTTCGTCTCCCACTGTTTCACACTCTGTCTGGTCTTTCTGTCTGCCTCTCTGTTCGTGCATTTGTCTGTCTGTCTGTCTGCCTGTCTGTCTGTTTTCTCTCTCTCTCCTGTCTCTGTCTGTCTGTCTGTCTGTCTGTCTGTCTCTCTCTCCAGTTCAGTTCATGAGTGAGCCTGATGGTGGTCTTTGACGAAACTGTACCTTTCTTCTTTCGCTCAGACTCCCAAACGTCACCATGCAACAGGAGGGCCACCTACTCCTCAATCTGGACACCCTATGACGTCACGCACCGACTGTCCGTTGTGTGGGTCCCTTTGTCTGGGCCCCATCATTCTGCCGTGTAGAGATGTCATCTGCCGGAATTGTCTTCACGGCATGCTACAAGAGTGGGGCCTGCAACTTGCTTGTCATCAGTGGGGTCAACAACTGGGCTGCCAAGGGACCGGAAAGTGACTGTCACCAACCTTGTCCAGCAGATGGGGACAGACCCTGTCCTGGAAAGGTTGGTCTTTCAAGAGTTGAATAAAGCCACAGATGTCCGATGTCTGCACTGCCCCAACAAACAGGCTGTCAATGTTTGTCTGGATTGTCAGGAGTATTACTGTGACGTCTGCTCAGGAATTCATTGCAGGAGTGGATTCACAAGTGACCACGTTCTTCACCAGCTGTCCCAGGCTCTGCAGAATTCTCCTGCAGCTGCACGTGCCCACCCGCAAACCAGCCCTGGACCCTCTTCCGCCATGTACACGTCATCCCTGGACAGTATTCGTAACCTCCCTGACCCCCAGTCAGGTGTTAAGTCTAGGGGTGTGGATGAGTGGAATGAGTGGGTGAGGAAGCAGATGGCTTTGTTGGAGGAAGCTTCCAGAGAAAAGCTGAAGGTGAAAACCATCCTGCTGGACATCCTGTCTCTAGGACAAGAATTGCTGAATGGCGTCCTGGCAGATGAACAGATCCTCGACGCCTACCAGCAGTTCTTGCCTCGTTTTGACGTCATCCAACGTACAGACACCGGCATTTACGTCATTCAAGAAACCGGTTCCGATGTCAGCACAGAAGTGAAGACAGAGGCCTTGGAGAGGCGCCTGTGTGGCGTCAGGCAAGGTCGTCACTGCCCGACCCGGACGCAGTGGAGACGATCAGGACCCAACTGGATCAGCTGTTACACCTTGCTGGTTAGTGTTGAATGGGACTGAGAACGTGTGGGTATATAGGCGAGAGAGAGAGAGAGAGAGAGAGAGAGAGAGAGAGAGAGAGACAA